>VDFB02271358.1:864155536-864286304 GCA_007258455.2 Sequoia sempervirens
ACTAATAGCCATCCTCTTAGCAACACCTTTCCTCTTAAGATTCCCCTTTTTTCATTTCTTAGAGGGGGCTAGTGTAGGGGATGAAGACCCATCCTCATCCTCTTCATTCCAATCCTCCTCACCACCAACACTAGTAACCAACCTAGTCGAGAGGGAGTCTTCACTAATAGCCTTCTCCTTCCCTTTTAGTGACTTAGCAAGGATATGGGCCCTGACATGCTCCATAATGAGCAAACTAAGGCCCTCATGTAAAATAGGGGCCCACCTATTTTTCAAATGGGCATACACCAACACTTCCAACGAGGATAAAATAAAGAAGGGAAACAAGATAAACAATCCATGCCTAAAATGGTTTAAAAAAGTGAAATGATGACCAAGAATTGTAGTATAACGACCATCTAGGGTCACATACCACATGATTACCTCTGCAATATCGTCCCATATTTTCTTCAAGGAAGACTGCTCATAGCCCCAAGACTTCAGCTTAATCAACTTCTTCTGGTTATCATCTTTAAAGAATTGCACCATGGCATCATCATTGCTTTTCCTTTCCTTGAAAAACTTATGACCCATCATTGACAAGCCAATGGCGGAGGCGATAAACTCCTCATTTATCACAAATCCCATACCATTGACCATAAGCCTTCTATCATGCCAAAAGCTAACAAAGTCCACTGAGGCCTTAGGATCATGGCCATGAAGCCTATCCAGGAAAGGCGCGAAATTCTTGTGCTCTAAAATTCTCCAAATTTTGTGGTTTTTCCTCCATCTTGCACAAGATTGAGGCTCAATCTTGCTACAATCACCCCCCATAATCACAAACACTTTGAATAAAAACCTTGGGAAGGAGGCAAACTTTAGAAAACAAACTAGTTGAACAATACCCACAAAGTGTGTGGTGAAAGTGTAGATAATAATGAAAATAACACTCTAGAGAATGAGCTCAACCATAGCCATCGCTTTGCAATAAAGACTTAGCATCCCCTGCCAGCTAGGCGAGCACTATTTTAGCCGCTTGATATTTGAAATTAATTAGGCTAAAATATTATAGCATTTTTTGTCACAATTGAATTGTGTAGTTTTTGAATTAAAATTAATTCATACTTTATGAATGATGGTTCACAAGAATTTATCTCTTATGAATATGAATTTTAGAGTAATTGTATATTAAAGAAATGAGTCACACTTGAATGGTAAAAATAATTTAATCAAAAAACTTTGATCATAACAAAGATTAGTAGTTAAGTTGTAGAATATGTCATCATGTAGATTGTAAGTCATAAGTTTGGGTTATAATTATTTTGTAATTAAAAATGATATGATGTCAAAACTATAAGATCTTAACACCAAAGTGTAGAATTTGACAAAGACATGATCATGAAATTATATTTTGTTGGTAGTTCATCATTATTGTGTTGCTTTCCCTTTATGTATAAGAACTCGTATTTAAAAGGGGCTGGTGAATGGTTGTTGTGCCAAACCACTATGAGACCCTTGACATTCTACTCACTAATCCTAACAAGATTTATTTGTTTTTTTATTATTTAAATTTTTTTTGAAGATTTATGAATTTTCCTAGTGAAAGGTTATGATCTTTAATGTATATTTTCCTCTTGCACAAAGTTATGGAATCACCAAACATTGCTAGCATCTATAACTTGAACAAAAAGACATATATGTTTTAAGCAATCTCAACTACCCTCCAATCAACTTCATGCACTATCATTCATCTAGTAGAGGATAAGTTGATTTTCTAAACATCAATACATTTTTATGTTGTTATTATGCATGTTTACATTGTTATTTCAATGTCATGCAACACTTATCTATCTAAAATTTGTATTGTTCACTCATATTTTCTAGTCTTACATTATTGAGAAACCAATTGGTAGAAAAGAAAGTCATAAAAATGATGGCATCCATCACAAAAACTATTCATAGAAGGCAAGTAAATTTGTATTTGAATTTTTTTATATAAAAAATTGAGTTCTACTTTTTTTATGGCTGCAAAATATATAAGAGTATAATATAAACAATTTTTTTTGTATGGTAATGCAAAATGTTATTTGTTTTGATCAATTAGAATGAGTTACAAGCTTTTGTCGAATCCAATTTATTATTTTAAGAATTGATACTTTTGACTTTTGCAAATGAGACATACTATTATGGATGGGGGGTTTATTTGATAAAGATAATTGTATGTATGAAAAACTTAAAATTAAAATAGATGTGTGTATATGGTATTACAACATAATTGACAATGGCATACAATTAATCAATTTAATTCTATATTACATGCATTATTACTACTCACACTTAGTGGTTTCTTGTACATATAATTTCAAAATTTAACAAAAATACATTTCTTAACATTGTTTTTAACCATATAGTCAAAGATGCTTTGCACACATTAGTGACATCTAGTTAATCAATTTAATTCTTTACTAGTCTCATTGTTACCCACACTTAGTGGTTTCTTGTGCACATAATTCAAAATTATATGAAAAATATTTATTAACACTATAGATGACCATATTGTTGAAAATGTCTCATACATATTGCCTATTAATGGGTTAGGTATGGGCTATAGTGAAGCTCATTCGTTCAATATCTTGAAATATTTTTTTATAGCCATGTCCACCAAGTATTAAATATAATAACTTTGTAAATATGTATTCTTATCAACCATTTCGTAGCACCTTTAAGCACTATTACTATTGGTGTAAATAAGGTCTTGTACCTAGTTAATTCATTACTTGGGGACTTATTTACATGTTAAGTTTACTTAGGTCCTAGGATTTTTTCTAGAAGGTGTTAGTTTTCATTAGTTATTATCTTATCTTTTGAATTGTAACACATGTGAACCTAAGTAGTTGTGATAAGCTGTCTCATGTCATATGATTAAGACACGTGTCATAATCTTATGACATCTTGTATCTCACCTTGGCTATATAACCAAGAGGTATCTACTACATTGTATACAAATCACATTGAATCATAATTGATAAGAATACAGTTTATTCTTGTCATATTTAGATCTTCTCTCTTTGTGATTTCATTTTTCCCTCTAGATCTTGGTAAGCTATCTCCATAGGCAATTCTAACATGGTATCAAAGCAAGTTGGGTGCCATTGGATAGTCTTTTTCTGAAAAGATTATGTTAAGTCTTGAAAAGTTGAGTATGCTCTTCTCTTGCATCGTATGATGATCTAGAGAATTAGAAAAGTTTGAAAGAAATACCAAATTTAGGGGGTTCCTATTTGTGGCTCTTTATTGCAAGTTCATATTGGAGCTTGCTAGTACAAATTTGAGCTCACTATTGAGTTCAAAGGGTTCAAAAAAGTTGGTTTTTCCTTTTGTTTCATCTGAATCGAACATACAAGGCCAAATTTATGAGGGTTGAAGCTGAAGAGTGGTTACCAAATCTAGAAGGTAGCTGCATTTTTGGAGCATTTTGGGTTTGTCCAATGAGGCAAAAAAAAGAGCCCAGGGAGCTGTACGACCCCTAGGTCCCCATCATTACTATCGATACTTTTTTAAAAATATATATATTACTCAATTTTTAAATATTTAAAAAAAAAATAAAAAAAACATATTTCAGTGTAGTGATTAATAAATTATTGTAAAAGTTTTTTTTTAAAAATCAAAAATGAAAAAAATGGGGGCAAATTCTATTTTCTACAATTTTTTTCACAGTACTGCGCAATCTACAAATTGCAAATGTGCTGCCTCAACTAGCAGACACCACGTGGCATTGCCTAAGCTACCCATAGTGACGCGTCCCATCAAAGAGTCAGACCCACCTACTGGGCAATGAACCTCAAAAAAATTCCACAACTTTATAAAAACTAGCAGCATTTCTTCCAAAAATTGGTAGATTCTAAGATTCCCCAGAATATTCCTGCAAAAAGCATATTTTGTTGGCTCATAGAATATTTTGGCTCCCAAAGAATATTCCAGTAGGGGGGCAAATTTTCTTGTGGTGGGCACAAGCCCGTCAAATTTTTTCTCACAATTTGCTAACATCATCACTGTGTCAACGATGGCGTTATCATGCTTTAAAAAATTTCCTACCCCTCTCTGTTGGCAGTTTTATTTTTGTAGTTAATTTTCAAATGCCCATAACTTGTGCTCAGAACCTCTAATTTGTGAGCAATTTTTTTTGAGTTGGGATAATTTTTCATGCTCTATATAGTGGTGCAATCAAATTTTGGTTTTGGTGTATGAATTTTCCAAAAATTGTAGATTCTCACAGGTTTTGTTGCTTTGTCCTCATTTTGGGAACTTCAAGAGCTCATATCTTGCTCGTACGGTAACATTTTTGGGTGCAGTTTTTTTTAAAGTGCATAATTTTTTGTATACTTTTTAGTGGTATGATCAAATTGATCTCATTTTGGACCAAAATTTTTACTTTATTTTGTGGCCTACTTTGGCATTTGCATGTACCAAGATCAAGTCTAGTGTGTTGTTTTTTGCATCTAGCAACTGTAAACACACTAAATATAAAGTGCCAAATCAGATATTGTTTGGGGGGTTTCTTGATTGAGTTATTTGGGGGGGTCTCTTGGTGCATTCCTTTGATTTTTTTGCTTGTGCTCTCTCATTTTCATGGATCATTCTAAGGTTCCTTTGCTCACATCATATAATATTTCAACATGGCATCAAAATGTATGGAGTATTCTAATGACTGAAGGTCCCTCTCTATATGTTGAAAATAAGGTACTTGAACTTACATATGTAGATAAAAGGATAAAATCGAAGATTGAACATACCAAAGCTCTTGGATGTCTTTGTAGACTAGTTTCTTAAGATTTGTTGTTTCAAATTGAATCATGTAATAATTCTCATCAAGCTTGGGACAAATTGAAAACATTGTATGGTATGATAGATGAAGTAAGAGGCTATCAAATTGATAATGAATTGATGAGCCTTGATCCTAAGAACTTTGACTACATCCAAGACTACATCACTAAGGTTCATGATCTAAGAGAGCAATATAAAGCATGTGGAATTGATAAGAAGGACATTCAGTTGGTCTACAACACAATGAACAAACTTGGTCCTGATTATGCTTCTTTTGTTTCTAGCTTTCATACTCATAGATTGACTATGGGGTCTACATATACTAACCTTCATTTGCATCATTTTCTAAGATGTTGATACATGAGCAACAAAAGCTTATCTCAATGGGTCTCATCAAGACTTCTAAATCTTAGGAATTGTTGGTTATTTAGGTGAAAGAATCTAAATTAGATAAGAAATAGAAGAAAACAAAGAATAATCAACATTCAAATCAAGCAAAGAAAAAATCCTCTTCTAAAGGGGAATCTTCTAAGAAGGAGAGGCCTACTTGTGCATATTGCAACAAGGATGGGCATGAAGAACACTATTGTAATAAGAAGGATATTGATGAGTAGAAACATCTTATAAAAAAAAATCACATTGATTTTCCTTCTAGAATGTCTGAATCACCTCCTCCTCCTTCTTCTTCAAAACAGTCTAAAAAGGACAAAGGTCAAGCTTCGACATCAAGAAATAAAGGACATGCTCTTTGTGCTTTTCTAGGTCATGGATCAGGGAGATGACTTCTAGATTCAAGAGCATCTCATCATATGGAATCTTCACAGTCTATATTCTCTTCTTTTCATCCTTGTACTGTCTTTCCTCATATGGGGTTTTGGCCTTCTCATTCTTCATTGAGAGCATTTTTGTATTTCATCTCTCTTTTGGGGAGGAGTTTTGTCTCATTGGGTTTCCTCCTTTTCTCCGTTTGTGAGATATTGCATTGCATTTGTACATGGGTACCTAACATTCCCTAGTATTTGGGACCCATCCTTGCATCTTTGTGTCATTTGCATAATAATCAACTACTCCCTAAATTGCACTTAAGGGGGGTGTTGGTGTAAATAAAGTCTTGTACCTCTAAGTTAATTCATTACTACGAGACTTATTTACATGTTAAGTTTACTTAGGTCCTAAGAATCTTTCTAGAAGGTGTTAGTTGTCGTTAGTTGTTATCTTATCTTTTGACTTGTAACACATGTGAACCTAGGTAGTTGTGATAAGTTGTCTCATGTCATATGATTAAGACGTGTCATAATCTTATGACGTCTTGTATCTCACCTTGGCTATATAACCAAGGGGTCTCTACTATATTGTATACACATCACATTGAATCATAATTGATAAGAATACAATTTATTCTTGTCATATTCAGATCTTCTCTCTTTGTGCTTTCCATTTGGCCTCTAGATCTTGACAGGCTATCTCCATAGCAAATTCTAACAATTACTAGAACATACACATTAAAATTATGAATTTTCTTTTTCTATAAGATATTACAATTAATTTTAAGTACTATTTCAAACGTATAAGACATTCACTTTATTGAAGAGCCTTACACAACATCAAATTTAGAAGGTGTATGTTGATTTTTTTAATAGCAACTATTGAATTACATAGATATCATATGCTTTATATTTAGGGATAAGTTTAAATTTCTATAAATTATTCTATATAAATTGTAATTGACATAATCATTACATCTCTTTTTTGGTACAAGAGCTAATATATGTTTTTAAAAAATAAAACATCTCTTACTATTTAGAAGACAACTTCAAATGAATAATATCACCAAAAAAATTAGAAGACAACTTTGAATGAATAACCATAAAAAAAATTAGAAGATGACTATGAATGAATAACCATCGCCAAATAATTAGAAAGACAACTTTAAACAAGTGACGCATTACATCCATTTCTTGCTCGTAAAATATGTAATATGTTAGTTGGTTTAAAGTATTGTTGTTAGAATAATTAATTTGTGAATATTACTAATATAATGAAACTTTATTAAATCACTTGACATATTAAAGATGAAATTGTTGAACCACTTTCAAAGTTTTGTTTTTAAGTGATTTTTAAAAGTTGAAGTAAAAGAACCTAATCAACAAAAGTTAGAACTATAATAATAATAAAAAAAAGAATAATGTCAAATGAGAATTAAAACTTTAAATATAATGTGATTTAATAGTTATATTTGAACATGAATGCATTTGATGAAAGAAGTTAGAATTTACATTTCTTGAATGATTATTTATTATCTTTTTTAAAATATTATTTTTCTTATCATTAATTTTTAAAATATTTTAAACGAGTACATGTAAATTTTATTTATTTTGTTATTAATTATTTTAATCACAATCTTTTAGATTTTCTCTATTTTCATATTTTCAATAAATTCAAATTGACTGAAATATGATTAAAAAAATAAAAATAAAATTGCATACAATTCTTTAAATAAATAAAAAAAGTGTCATTTATGAATAAGACAATAATTAGAATAAAAAAGTGACATAAAAATAAGTATAGCTATTAATTTTGTTATAGTCAATATAAAAAACTAAAAAATTCCAGAAATTACATCACACTGATATTATTGTTCACAACTACTATTCAATAGAATGATAAATAAATTAAATAAATTTAAAAAAAACATACATTAAAAATTTACTCTAATTATAACATTTCATTGATTCAATAATAAAGCTACCAATAAGATTCCTCCACAACAAATTACAAATAACCAATTAGAATTAACTGTCAAATTTAGCTCATGACCTGAAACATGTGTGCACTGGATTCTGATTTCACCGTATATATAAATTAATTGAAATGTAAAGAAGAAAAAGTTAAAGGCACTACCAAAAATGAATCTGCAGCGCACTATTTCTGTACCTGCTGTTATCGTCCATAAATTCCCCAACCCGTCTAAACGACAGATAACAAAATTCAATTACAGACGCTACAAATCGATGTCAACAATGGCAAGTGCAGATAGCTTGCCAGAGCACGTCATGAAGGTGGCAGCCATTTCTGGATCTCTCAGAAAATCTTCCTTTAATCGTGGATTACTCCGTTCTGGTAAGTCTAAACAAGCTTAAGTTACACAATCCTGGGTGCCGTTGTTGCGTACTGATTCAATGCTGCTTTTATGCATAAAGCTGTTGATATTGCGACGGAAAGCATACCACATATGGAGATTGAAATCTTGGAAATTGGGCATCTTCCATTTGTAAATACCGACCTTGAAGTAGACAACACATTCCCTCCATCAGTGGAGGAGCTCAGGGCCAAGGTCCTGCAGGCTGACTGCATACTCTTTGCGTCTCCAGAGTACAATTATTCTGTAACTAGTAAGCTTTCTCAATCACTTTTCATACAAATAAAACCCATTTTAAAATAATGTTTTACTCAGTTTAGTGATGTTTTAAGTAGTGAAAGCAAAACAGGACAACTATCGGATAAGTTTGTTAACATATTAAGGAACTGAAGTTGCTGTTCTGTATTGAAGATTCAAGAATTTGTAATAGTGCCCAACAGGAAACTTTGATCCCATAAACCGTTTCCAGTAGTTTGCAATCCTAGCTGTGTATCCAAAACTTTTTTCCATAACAGAAACTCCAATCTCCCCCAGTTTTCATTCGTTTTCTAGGAGCTTTTGGAAGTCTTCTGTGCTAGAACTCATCGTTTGAGATAAATCCATTATCATTTCTAGGAGTTTCCGAATGTTGCACAAAAGTTTTTGAAGAGTTTTTTCAAGTCTCTTTGGTTTATGATACCATTTCCTGTGGATGCTCTGCTTCTTGTCATTCTGTATTACCATAAGTGAGAAACGAAACTGCAGCAGTAGAGTGGAGAAACTGGATTAACTTTAAGACTTACAAAAATAAAAGTAATAATTTTATATTAATAAAAATATGAAAAGTAGTTTAATCTTCACTGATTAAAATTTGAAGTGATACCCTCTGATTAAAATTTGAAGTGATACCCTCTTTAAAGAATTTGTTAATCCATTTTCATGATATTTTTGGCCCTCCAGCTCTATGGTATTAACACATTTTCCATCCAGACTTTCCTTAATGCTTGTCTCAGCTTTTTAATCTTCACTTTTGCCCATGGCTCTGCTGAATCAAGTCTTCCGAAAGTGAATTTATTTATTTTTTAAATATTATTCTTGTTATTGGTCTTGGCATGCTCTTGTTAAGGTGACATTATGAATTTCTCCCCTTTCTCTTGGGGAAATGGCTCTAATCCATTATTTATGACATGCTTATTAGCTATTTTGGGTGCTCTGTTATGTTCTCAGTCTGATAATACTGGTTGTCAAAAGTGTGTGGCTTCTTGGCATCGAGCTGTTGCAACAAATATCTTGATCATAAGCTGGACCAGGGATCTTGTCTGCCACCCTTCACTGCACAAGCTGATTCTTCTTTACTATGGAACTGGCTACTTCTATGCGTCCCCTTAAAAGAAAAGGAGCTTTGAATTAATGCTAACTATTACCTACTGCAATCTCTTATGACTCAATGAGAGTTGAACCCCAAGACATTATATGTAGAAAAGGGAATGGCTCCTTCGATGCCCTTTTTGCATCCTCACCATCTATAATTATTAATTTTCCATTATTCATTGCCCATACAAAGCGGGATCATCCTTTTGTACAGGCTTTTGCACCATAAATCTCCAGATCTTCTCTCCAAGTGCATTTCTCCAACCTCTGATTTTATAAATATGTACCATAGAGACTGATCCCTTAACTAAAATTCTAATTGCCACTGGGAGTCTAGGAAAGATTCAGCAGAAGAATCTGTGGAAGCCTGAAAGGTAAATTTCAATTTCTGCTCATGGTCTTCAGGTTGAAGATAACAAATAGTGTGTGCAGGTTTCTACATTTTGAAATGCAGTGGGATATATCCCACATCTCCTAGTTTCTAAAAGTCAAACCCTGTTCAAGATGGAGAATCAGCAAGTCACTGGTTAAGCAGTTTGGAATTTGAGATTTGGAATGACAAATGGTGGGAATTAGGATTCAATAATGATAATATGATGTCAATTTTGAAACCCAAATCCTGAACAAAATAGGGAAACTAGTTAAGTCCATATCAGTGTTTAGAGTTAATAAGTAGGTTGGATGAGCTACACAGATGCAGGTCTTAAGGTTAAAAATTAAAATCCTCGAACCTGAAACCTGGTGAGGAAGAGGAATTCTCAAAAATCCTAGTTTGTATATTGGAAATTGGGAAATATGTGGATGTAATGAATACAAAATCTTGAAAGCCAGAGCATATAGAATATGTCAAGGCTCATTCGGAAATTGGAAACCGGGAAATGCCATTGATATGCTATGAGTTATACTGGTGTCATGCAATCTTAAAATATGAAACCTTATGACTGAAAATTTCCTAAAACTTGTTTTCTAAACCAGAGTATGAAAAAAATCATTGAAAAAGACCTAGAATGTTGGCATGAAATCCTGAAACCCAAAATCTGAAGAATGTGACAGCACCCAGTAATTCCCAATAGAGCGTTTGAGATTTGTCATTCTGGATGTACTAGAAACGACATGTGAATGCTAAAGTTCATATATCAGAGGCCTTAAACACAATTAGAACTTGAAAAAACAACTAAGTTGCATGAAGACTTTGGAAAATAAAAATTAGGAATTAGGAGCAACAAGTTACAGCTGATGGCAAGCTTGAATTTTCAAATCCTGGAAACCCAAACAAAGTTAGACAAACAGCTGAATCAGTCTGGTACATGGTTATTTCTTATCTGTCTAATCTTCAAATTAATGGTTAGAAGTAAATCTTCCGCGACACAGCTATAGAAAACTATTTCTGGAGCTGTTTGATTCCATTCTTTCTGTTTATAGAATGTAAACGCTTGTAAAGAAATGGGATCTTTTGGAAGCTACGTGGATAATTTTCTGTAGCTTACTCTACAATATTTACATGGAATTTTGAATTCCGCAGAAGAATTTTTTCCTAAAGGAGTGATAATACTTCTGTGATGATTGTTTTTTAAATATTGCATCTATTCTGTCTCAATTTCCACTTAGGATTTGAATGGAAACTGAATAAAGGAGTCTAAAACTGAAGGATGCAACAAATAAAAAGTTCTAAGAGGAAACAATATCCGTCACACATTCCCCTTTGGATAAGAAGTACAAAAACCTTAAATGGTTTTACAAATCTGTCTCTGTAAAATTTAAAGAACAGCAAGTGCTTGAGTTAGCCCATTCTCTGCTTCAGAGACAATTTTTCTGTTCAATCATGGACAATATGCAGTGCTGCAGTAGTATTCTTACATCAGTACTGTCAAAGAAGTCTTAGGATGTCTCAATAAGGCAGGAATCTGAACCATGAATATCTCTGTGGAGCAGCAGATGCAAGTGAGAACCAAAACCAACATGCATGTGCCTTGGATAGCTTTCTGTTTCATCATTCGGGTGAATTAGGTATCTTACATAGTCTCTGCTTTATTCAAGCCTCTTCCATTACTAGTTCTTAAATGAGAGGCCAAATTAACTTGAATGCTGCCACCTTTGATGAACACCCACACACAGGTTACTAACTATCCTTCTGGTTTTTGCCCTCAATCCCAAGAGTTAATTCTTTTTCCAGGAATCTGTATCCCTCTTCTCAGCACCCAACTTTTCTATTGCAGTATGCTCTGACCATTACTTCATTTCATTATGTTCAGTCCACAACCTACACCAGAATCCATCTCCAAAGCTTTACCAGAGGAGGAAAATGCATAAACAAGGCAACAGGTTGAATCTTCTGAGGAACCGTCCTCCTTTCATCAAATTTTCCTGAGTTTCATCCTGATGTCCAAAATCTGATTCAAGCAACTAATTGTATCAAACAACCTGTCCCTTGTCATCCCACCACCAGTCGTCCAACAGTTTCAGCCATAGCAACAAAAAAAAATTGCAGAAAAATCGGCAAACTAGAATGTTTTAAATTTTTTCCAAAAAGCTGGATTAATTTGGAAAGAAATTTTTTTTTCAAAAAAAGCATAGAACAACACATACACAGACAAATAAAAAAATCTACTGTTTTTTAAATTTAAAGGCATTTTAATAGGATAGAAATGTAAAGACCAAATAAAAATGAGAGTTTATCCCATGAATGGTGGATTATGGATTTTCTCTTTTATGTTCATATTGTTGATTACATTGCATTGCACAATGGATTCTATATGGTGCATAAATGATAACTAGATGTTAACATTTTTCAAATTTCAATGACAATCTACTTTGTACAAAGTCAACCTACAAACTAATTACAAAGTTCAAAAAAATTCAGACGTAGCCAATGACTCTTGTTGCTACAAAGAGAGCTACACTAGAGGGCTATAGCCTATAGGTCATGATGATGAAGCTCCTAGGTAAAAGCCTCTCTTGAATTGTTCAACCACATCACTATTTTAGCTGCACTCTTTGAGGAGATCACAATCATCACCATCATCATGGACATCATCATTTACAATCCACTCAAAATCTAGACTGATCTTGTTGAGGTCAGTTGGCTGGTCTTCTTTGATGGTAACTGATTTTTTCTATATAAAAATTAAATATGGCAATTGAAAGTGAAATAAAATCAATGATTACAATTACAAGTATTTCATCACTCTAATCTTGAGCTTTCTTGAGCTTCAGATGGATGTTTTAGTAAACAAAGACCAAGTCGTTCATTTGTTGTTGCATTAGACATGTGTTTCTTTAAATGTATGCGTTCAAAAATATTTTAAGTATGCTCACAAGCAAATGAACTATGTGGCTAGCTCAAAATGTGCATTGCCATCCACTAAAGATTTTTGGCATCTTGGCCACAAAAATCCCACCATTGTGTTGAGAAACACAAACAATTTTGAGATAATATCATGTAAGATCTACCGAAAGCTTTACACCATTGCATATCTACAATATAAAGAGATTGTTAAAAGTTTATGTAGTCTACCTAGTATGAAGTTCTTTCTACCTTGCACAACCAGCATACTTGAGAAAAAAACCCTTGCTTGCTTGTATATTGGTAGCTCTGTCATAACTGCATCCAACACTACTAGTGTAGGGAACATTTTTTTCATGTGCTTGAGTAGGCCTTGTGTGACCTTAGCATCATCTTTGAATGAGGGGCAATAAAACAATGTTGGATTCATACAGTATCCAAGGGCATGGGTAGGGGAGTGCATCTATTAATCCCATCTCCTATCAATTATGTCTCAAATGACATGTACTTGTCCCTATTATTTTCCATCCTATCCCTCATCACCTCCTTGGCCCTATTCATGGTCTTATACAAATATCTCTTGAGTGATTTCTCCCTATCCACTAGTCTCAAATCTTTTAGTAGGGGCTTTGAAAATTCAGAAATCTGTTCAATTGCATCTCAGAAACTCACAAAAAATATTTTGCCACTATCTTGCTATCTGTTTGACTTGTGAAGCTAAATTCTATTCAATCATTTGAAACAACCATTTACTTAAAATTCATTTCAGTTGGCAAAGAGTTTGCAATGCAAGGAAGTCCCTAGCAAATCCCGTCACATTTGGTCTAACTAACTTCTTGACCTCTGCGAAGGAGTGCATCATAAACAACACTTTTGTGTGATTGTAAATGAACTTGGTAATTATGCCAGCCTTTTACAATACCTTTTTAACCCATTCAAGTTTTGCAATGTTCCCTAAAGTTAGATCAAAGCAGTGTACCATACACAGGCTAAAAAACATAGATAGATACTTGTCCATCAAGAGTTTCCCAACAACATAAGCAACATTGTTCGCAATAAATTGAACCACATCGGTGGTCCTGCATCCATGACCACCTCATCAAACAATTTGAATAGTGCAGCCACAAAAGAGACAAGGAATTTAATGAATTTGGTTCCTTTCATCTATCTACCCATTTGACATTATGGTGCATCTAGTCTTTTTCTACTCTAATTGATGTTTGTTAACAAAATCCTTAACATTGTATACCGTGTCATTGAGCATATCAACTCAATGTCTCATACGATGGGGCTTTGAACCCAAGACCTATAGCTACAATAGCATCCACCATACCTTGTCAATATGGAGAACAAACAACATGGAATGACAAGTAAGAGTAGACCTACAAATTGCAATTGCCTTATTTTCCTATTCATGAACGTTATTCCTCCATCTTGTACTCTCCAGAGTGGTTTGCGATTGGTGTAATACGAGATGCAAATAAAGGTGTAATGTTTTCTCCATTTGTATTTTGGTCATGTGCTATAGAAGTAGGTGTTGACGAAGACCCTTGTGCACCATTTGCCTCATCCAAAGGATTGCCCCTACTATTTGTAGAATTAAAAGTCACTTCTCTCTCAATTTATGCCTTTTTAGTCTTACCATCAAAAATTGCCTAAAGAACTTATTTTGCCTAATATGTGACATATGCAAGGAAGTTTTTGCAAGCAATGGTGTCATGTCATGCCTCCTTCACCAAATGCCATTTGAAGCAATATATGCCTCCATTGACATCATTTAAATGAAAATTGCATTTGACCTTGGTTGTACATGAGATTGATGTGCAATGTGCCCATGCAAAGTCGCCTAAATTGGTATGATGACCAAATTTGCAAAAAACATTTGAATCCAATCATTCATGTACAAGTTAAGTAAGGATTGATTTGGGAGAAAGAAAAAAGCTAACCCTCTTAACCAAATTAAACTAAGGGTGTTTGTTCTAGCAAAGATCATTAAAATTCACTCAATTTAAATTTGTATATTGCTGAATAAAGGACTTAATAGTCATCAAATATTAAAATGTTTTGTTGGAGACTTATCACATAAATCAACATCTGTCATTGATTCTTGGGTCCATCATATATGAGATTTTGGAAAATTAAAAAGCATTACATGCTTCAAATATTCCCAATTAGTGACAATCTCTTAAAGCAAGAAATAGTAGGTAAAGGCAGTAGTAATTGAATATAACAGTTCTTAAAAGGACAGTAACAAACTACATCTCTGAGTAAACAAAGATGGCCAAGAATAGCCAGTAGTAAGTGAATATAACAGCTTTTAAAAGGACAATAACAAATTACATTCTCTAAGTAAATAAAGATGGCTAAGAACAAGTAGTGATAATTGAATATAATAGTTCTTAAAATGATATTAACAAACTATAGTCTCTAAGTAAACAGAGATCGCCAAGGACAACTACTAACAATAACTAAACTATTTTTGTTCAAATGCTTTTCAACTAAAAACTTATATACATATATTCTTCATTTCATATAAAAAAATTGTCGATTATAAATCAATATTCCCACAAAAAGGTGACCACAAGGTAACTCCCTAATGGAAACCATAACTGTATGCCCAATGGTCAACATTATAAGGCTTATAAATCAACTTTTTGTGGCAGTCTACTCCTGTGAACATGCTGAACACTCAAATCAGTGAATTGACAATTACAAGCAGTCATGGAAATATTCATAGTTCATTAAATATTACAGTAGGTTGTTTGAAAAATACTTATAGTTATATTTGAATTGTGTTGGAATGTATGGGACAAAGAAGACCAAAACTATAAATGTGGATTAGGCATGTTATTTACCTCAATTTATGTGTGTCTAACAGCGAATGTGCCGGCCATAACCAAAGTCACAGAAAAATGAAGTGAGAATTCAACTCCACCAATGTATGCCTTAACCCATTTCCAAACATGTAAAAATCTTTTGAAACATGAAAATAAACAATCTGAAATGCATCTCAACAAATAATATAAGACTTTCAAAACCCTAATCCTCCCAAAAAATCACAAAACAGAAAAAAGATCATGGAAAATCAGTCCAATTCATAGTAAATGTGGTTCACATGATTTAAATGTATTTTGATTGCAATTCAACTAAAAAAAACCTTTCAAAACATGTTGACCACAAAGTATTAAAAAAATGGTGATTTATTTGGGGAAAAAATTGCCTCCACTGGCGTTCCGTGAGTAATCGTGATTTTTTACCATTTTCTGCTTCTTTTGTCAATTTCAGCACTTGCACTCTACCTCTTCTCAAGGCTCTTTCTTAGTGGATAAAATGGAACTTTTCGCAAAGGTGACAATGCACAATATTACTGCCCTTCTTATGACACATAACTCAGCAAGCTCAGCTGATGCATCAAGCTACCCATCATCATGACCAGTTCATTAGGCAACATCAGCAGCTAATTGAGCTACTCCAACTTTAGCTCCATTGTGCTCAAACTAGCTTAACCATACTAGCTAACCCCAACAAGAAAGGGAAAAGAGTAAAGACCAATGCATCTCTAGGAAGTTGACATGGACTTAGTCCTTACTCCAATTAAAAAGCGCTTGCTGCTTGTCTGTCTTAGTGTTAGGCATCACCACCAACAACCTTATGGTGCTTGCTATTGGCATAAAGTGAAAAACTGCCAGTACTATGCTTAATAATGCAGAGAATATTAATGAAGTAGATGGAATGTGTGCTTGCATAAACTTTACCATTCAGCATAATGAATAGTTTTTTCTTTGTTGTTTTCTCCCTCTTGTACAACTAAAACTTGTAGTTTGTACTTGCTTCTTTAGTGTGCAGTAATCCTAGAGCTTTACACTTTGCAAAGTGTTTATTAAACACTTTATGCTAATACTTTTTGTTTCACTTGTTTTTAGCACTGTTATGATGATTATTTAAATTCCTCTAAATCAATATAATAGCTTTTGCACTCATGAAAAATAAAATGAACCATGCATTCGACATTAGAAATGTGTCGAGAATAATAAAGAATGTACACAAGAGATTTATTCAATATACTCAAGAGAATGCCTTTAATTCCTTAAGTTATTGATGCAAGAGATATATTCAATATACTGAAGAGAATACTCTTAAGAATACTTTCCAAAATATTTCCAAATATGAGAGCTAAGACAAATACAGTATCTCAGTATTTCACATCATTTCCAATGAAATGATTTGAGTCTCTTGTATTAAATTTAATAATACTGAAGGAAGATAAACTATTAACCCAGAAGTTACCCATTTGAGCAGCTACACCTAACGTAACTTAACCCACAACCTACCTTTTCAACCTAATATAACCAAACAAGGATTATGCACATCGCATGTCACCCACTCCACAAACCCAATATATATCATAATATTAGTAGTGTAGGTATATTAACATGCCATCCCTTTGGCATGGTTCACCATTAAAGTCTTTGAAAAAACTAAAAATTGGCAATTTCCTTGAATTGTCGACAATTGTTATCAAGCTTGATTGTCTTGCCATCTATATGTGATCTTCCTATACAATAGTCTTTAATGGTGCTGCACATGCCATAATTGTTTCTCTTCCACTATCGTGCATGTCTGCTGTTGTTACTTATTTGATATTGTGTATACCCATAGTTGATCCTTTGATATCAAGTATCTATGCATGATTGTTGCTTCTTTGTTGCTCCGTGATATGCTTCTTTAATTGTTGTCATTCATGGTGATGTGAAATTGATATGCTGCAGCCTTTGTTAACTCTTCAACCTTATCGTACAAATATTCTTTTGGCATTTGATTTGGTGATGGATTTGAGATTCCTTCACAAGCAACCAAGATCTGCTTATGCTTTTCTTTTGATTCTATCTTATGCTCTTCTTCTGATTCTTCCTCATGCTCTTCATTTTTTTGATGTTGTAGGGAATTTGTGTCCAAATCACATACAATGCATTTCTTGACCTTGACTGCTTGCTCATGTTATGCAATACTAATAAGGTTACTTTTTTTGTGCTTTTGTGATACCGTGCATGTCAATTGTTGTTGCTTCTTTGATATTATGAATACCCATAGTTGTTCCTTTGATATCGAGTATTTATGCATGATTGTTGCTTCTTTGTTGCTTCATGACATGCTACTCTAATTGTTGTCATTCATGGTGACGTGGATGTTGATATGCTGCTGCCTTTGTAAACTTTTCAACCTTATGCTACACATGTTCCTTTGGTTTTTGATTCGGTGAAGAGTTTGAGATTCCTTCACAAGCAACCAAGAGCTGCTTACGCTTTTCTTTTGATCCTTCCTTCTGCCCTCCTTTCGATTCTGCCTCATGCTTTTCTTCACTATTTGATATGGTAGGGAATTTTTGTCCAACTTGCATAGTATGCCTTTCTTGACCTTGATTGTTTGCTTATGTTATGCAATACCCTACAAGGTTACTTTCTTCTTCCTATACCAAGCCTCATAAACTTTTGTACATCAAAATTGATGGTTCTGAAAGTTTTTAAGTTTAACCAAGGATATCCAAGAAGAAAATCTATGCGAACAATAGCTACACCATAATAATCAAAATACAAAACATATTTGTCAATAGTAAGCTTCAAATCTTCAAATACTTGAGCATTCTCACCATATACTTGTGCCCTTGATACTCCTCGCTTAATTTTTTCAAATGTCTTGCAAAGTTACTTTCTTTTCCTTCTACCATTTCCTCATGACTTCTTGTGGACATTAAGATTGACAACTTTCCCAAAGTTTCTAACCATGCTCAAGGACAATATCTAAACCATCTATAGTTGTGGCCCAAAAAACTGGAATGCAAAACATAGTTGTTTATGGTAAGCTTTAAATACTCAAACATTTGAGCCTTCTCTTTATACCCATATCTGCTTGATGTTCCTTGATTGAAATGTTAGTTGCCTTGCCTACTCATTGTTGATGAAGTTGTACTGCTGCTAGGATTGTTGAGATAATGAAATTCTTCTTTTGAATGAATACATAAATCTGTAACGTTGAAGCGTTTTTTGTTTGCGAATCAAGTACCTCGACCTTTTTCATGTTCTTTGATCCAAGTGTTGGGTTTCCTCATCTTTTCCTTTTTATTTATTTTCCTATCTATTTTAAAAAGCTTCCGTCTCAACTTTGTCCAAGTCAAACGATATGTAAGCCTTCTTTTACCTAATTCCAAATCCATATGTGTAGATAAAATTATAAATTGAGGGTTTGGAAAATATTGTTCTTAAAAACAGACTACTATTCTCTCGCATCATAAATTTTCCTTACATGAAATGCATGCATTCTAATGAATCACCCTTCAATTAAAAGCGGTTAATTGCAAAAGAAAATGTAATTGACATATGATCCAAACTGATCTTTATATGATGAAAAATAACAGTACTAATGATGAAGATGGAAAAACTCACTCTTCCAAATTCATACCCAAACTAGCAAAATCCAGATTACAATAGACTCCATAGCGATAAACTCAAAAAGTTGACAATTACTTGTGTCAATTTAATCGATCACGATTGCACAATTACATACTCTAATTGAAACAAATCAAATATCTTTATTCTTCAGATTAAAAAAACACATTACAAATCTTCATCTGTTTTCTCATTGTACATACAATCTGCGAGTCCCTCCTTTGTTGGTCTCGATTTATCTTCATAAATCTTCACAGATGACCCTCTCTCTCTGTCTTCTTATTCCCTTCACACGCTCTTCCTGCCTGCATTTTATTGCTTGATTTTTATTTTACTTTCCACATTCCCCGCATATCTCCTGATGCTGTGCGCTTCTCTCTAACATGGAAATTTGCTCTATTTTCCCTTTTCCCCTTTGGCCATAGTACAGCTTTGCTCAAGCCTCCATTATGAGGTGTGTTCAATTGCTACCTCTTCTTGCCATCGCTTCAGCTCCCTAGCGCGGCTTGGCAAGTTTTCTCATTGGTGCCAACACCTCCTATCACCCTTCCTTTGCTGACTTGAATTTGTGCCTTATTCTCCTTGCCACGATTCCCTCACAAATTTGTATCCCTCTATTTGAAATCTGCCAAAATTAATCTCGCACTTTTCTCTTATTCATTGCTACCTTTATTCATTCGATGCTTCATCTCTCTTCAAACTACCTTCCTATGCGCCTCCATAGTTTTTTGATTTAACTTTTAGTTGCTTTGTATGCAATGATAATGCTCAGCGCAGCCCCTAATAATCTTCCAACGCTACTCTTAATGCGTCATTTCGAACTTCAATTCTGCCATTCACCTCTCTCATTCTGCCGACCCTCTCTCTACAATATGGAATCCAGGCTTATATTACACATAGCACGCCCTTTCCTACTCTCACGTGGCCCTTAGTTTGTATGAGATGTGTAATTCGAAGTGTGGTTGTGCAAAAGTCTTCTTTACAGGCGAGGCTTCTCTCACCCACGCAGCCCCAATCTGCTTTCCCCAATTTTTCTTTCTAGCGTGCACCATCTATACCTTCTATTCTGTTTTAATGCAAATACATTTGATTTTTAATCTGCATAAATAATGCAAACACATTTGTATCGACTCAAATTTAAATCACTTCATGGCGCCAACCAGGGAGGATTCTGTATACTCCTTTTTCTCGCGGCCTCCTTGTCTTCTTCCACCGCCAACTCCTCATGGCTAGTAATTCACTCTTCTGTACTTCATTTCTTTTGATGGAATTTGAAAAGTTTTGCAAATTGAATCAACACCCTTAGAAAATTCATTACATTAATCAATCCCTTTCAATTTCCTTCAATTTAAACTTTCAATATTAATTTTCATTCCATTTGTTTGTTGACCCTTTAGTTTCTTATTTGTCTAATACCACCATTTCAAATCAGCTTGACTCATTAAACGGTATCAAGAACAAGATTTAACGAATGAAATTAAATTCATCAAATATCCAAAAGAAACAATGGCAACCAATTTTGCTTCAGACGACCATTGAAACCGGAATGAACTGTCCACGGAGGAAGGAAAACGGAAAAAAAACAACAAAACCAAACCAAAATTTTTTTGGTTGACGTTGTTTGCACGTGGACCCGGATGCTCTTGCATCAAACACGTTAGGTAAGAAATTTGTGAGCATGGGCTCACAAAGGTGGAGCTGAGTGATAGAACCACTCTTCAAGACTGCAACAATCTCTAGCGAACTCCATTGTTGATAGCCCGACCTCCTCCGTCAAGTGCTCTTCCTCTTCTTTTCCATGCCCTCCTCTGACACGTCCTCACTGCAACTCTTCCCTTGCAACCTCCATGCTGCAATCATACCTCGATCTCATGAAGATTCCACTTCGTTTGCGATAATCTTCCATTATCACAACACTTTTCTTTGCGCTTTCCGCTCTCAACCGTTTGGGACTCTGCTCACCTGCAACAATACTTTCGAGTTTCTCACTCACACTTCCAACTCTATGCTTTCCAACCCTCAACCACTGAAGACTCCACACACCTACAACGATACTTTTGAGCTCCAATTGCGCTTCCACAATCCACAAGTTCTGTCACAAGCTGCCTCACGTTCAGCGATCTGCTTGTGGCCCCAAAACCTCTGCTCACTTCCCTCTACACCTGGAGGTCCTGGTGCAAACCGCCTCTCTCTCGATGCTCTATTCACATGCTTAGATGCTCTGGCTCTAATACCAATTGATGAAGATGAAAAAACTCACTCTTCCAAATTCATACCCAAACTAGCAAAATCCAGATTACAATAGACTCCATAGCAGTAAACTCAAAAAATTGACAGTTACTTGTGTCAATTTAATCAATCACGATTGCACAATGACATACTCGAATTGAAAACAAATCAAATAACTTTATTCTTCAGATAAAAAAACACATTACAAATCTTCCTCTATTTTCTCATTGCACGTACAATCTGCAAGTCTCTCCTCTGTTGGTCTCGATTTATCCTCATAAATCTTCACAGATGACCCTCTCTCTCTGTCGTTTCTTCTCTATCTTCTTATTCCCTTCACATAGCTCTTCCTGCCTGCATTTTAATGCTTGATTTTTATTTTACTCTCCACATTCCCCGCATATCTCTTGATGCTGTGCGCTACTCTCTAACATGGCAATCTGCTCTATTTTCTCTTTTACCCTTTGGCTATACTACGGCTTTGCTCAAGCCTCCATTATGAGGTGTGGTCAATTGCTGCCTCTTCCTGCCATCGCTTCAGCTCCCGGGCGCGGCTTGGCAAGTTTTCTCATTGGTGCCAACGCCTCCTCCTCTCACCCTTCCTTTGCTGACTTGAATTTGTGCCTTATTCTCCTTGCCACGATTCCCTCACAAATTTGTATCTCTATTTAATCTTGCACTTTTCTCTTATTCATTGCAACCTTTATTCATTTGATGCCTCGTCTCTCTTCAAACTACCTTCCTATGGGCCTGCATAGTTTTTTGATTTAACTTTTAGTTGCTTTGTATGCAATGATAATGCTCATCGCAGCCCCTTCTGATCTTCCAACACTGCTCTTAATGCGTCATTTCGAACTTCAATTCTGCCATTCACCTCTCTCATTCTATCGGCCCTCTCTCCAAAATCTAGAATCCAGGCTTATATTACACATAGCATGCCCTCTCCTACTCTCATGTGGCCCTCAGTTTGTATGAGATGTGTAATTTGAAGTGTGGCTGTGTAAAAGTCTCCCTTACAGGCAAGGCTTTTCTCACCCACGCAGCCCCAATCTGCTTTTCCCAATTTTTCTTTCTAGCGTGCACCATCTATACCTTCTATTTTGTTTTAATGCAAATACATTTGATTTTTAATCTGCATAAATAATGCAAACACATTTGTATCGACTCAAATTTAAATCACCTCATGGCGCCAACCAGGGAGGATTCTGTGTACTCCTTTTTCCTGTGGCCTCCTTGTCTTCTTCCACCGCCAACTCCTCATGGCTAGTAATTCTCTCTTCTATACTTCATTTCTTTTGATGGAATTTGAAAAGTCTTGCAAATTGAATCGACACCCTTAGCAAATTCATTACATGAATTGGCCCCTTTCAATTTCCTTCAATTTAAACTTTAAATTTTAATTTTCATTCCATTTATTTGCTGACCCTTAAGTTTCTTATTTGTCTAATACCACCATTTTAAATCAGCTCGACTCATTAAACAGTGTCAAAAGGAAAGGTTCTTTTATAGTAAACAATACCAGGCGATCTGTGTCTGGGTCTACAGATGGCTTACAATATATGGGACTACCTCGTACTCCCAATATATGGGAGGCACCTAACTTGTGCTCCACAATACGAGGCATACATACCCTATCCCTTGCAGGATTTGAACTTGTGAACTGAGGTGTACAAGAACAAGATTCAACAAATGAAATTAAATCCATCAAATATCCAGAAGAAACAATGGCAACCAATTCTGCTTCAGACAACCACTGAAACCGGAATGAACTGCCCATGGAGGAAGGAAAACAAAAACAAAACAACAAAACCAAACCATGATTTTTTTGGTCAATGCCGATCGAACGTGGACCCAGATTCTCCTGCATCAACTAATTATTTTTTACTCATCGAGAAAGGTAATTTAAATTTCTCACATGGTTTCCTATGATTAAATGAGTGGTATCAAGAAGGGTTCATATTTTAGAGATTTCGAATTAAAGCTTCTGATGATTTTACCTGCAAACCTGAGTTTCGAAGGGTAAACTCTCACACGTGCTTGTGAATTTTTATTTGCCACTGATATAATTGTATTAATCTGAGTCCTATGATTGCTATCATTTGTCACCTAGCTTAATGCCACACTCAAGTATCCTGTGACTTGGATGCAAGTTTTTATGGCAAAGATATGCTTATAGATCTCTCAACAAAGTTCTGTAAAACTCATTTCAAGAATACATGCATGCTTAGCATGCCATGTACCATAACAGTCTTCAGATGATGATTACACGTTACAATTCCTTGGGAAAAATATTTGGCATATAGAATTGCAGTCTTCTTGGTGACAATGTGTGGCATTTCGTCAGTTACCCTCTTCTAATCCCATCCATTCCTTGCAAGTTTTCATTTTCTCTTAATTGATTCAGAGCTTTGCCAATATTCTTTTGTATATAGTTGATCGAGCAGCATTTATCAGCTCTTTGTAGAACTGTGTGCTGCAAGAAACGTGAGGGGGCAGGTTCTATTTTACATCCTTTGGGTCTGCAACCCTTCTGCAATAAGAAATCACTTCTGGGAACATTTTTTCCATTTTTCACTGCCCAGAAATCTCTCACTACCACAACTACAACCCTTGGATTTTGGGCCCATTTTTTTGAGACTGCAATACAATATGCTGGAAATAAGCCACACTTGGACCAATGATGGATTTGACCACAAAGGGGCCCATAGCTCAGTGATAGAGTGCTTTAAGATTCTAGATTGGAGACCTAGCTGGTCCATGAGCAGTAGCTCAACATGGTATCAACCAGGGTAGGCTAGAAGCCCTAAGCTCTGGCAGTATGGCTTATGGCAGTGTTGGAAATAAGTCACACTTGGACCAACAATTTGTGGCCAGTAGCCCAGTGATAGAGCACCTCAGCCGTAAATAGAAGGTCCTAAGTTCAAATCTTAGCTGGTCCATGAGAAGCAGCTCAACACAATAGTGGTGGGAATGTTGGAGAATCATTTTTATTAAAGACAATATCGAATTCAAAGTGAAAATTTGACCAGACTGTGAATAGACTTAAAGGGCTATTGGCAACGTATACTTTGTCTCTGACTTTTCGTTATTCAGAACAATCCTAACATTTGAAGGGCAATGATTAAGAGATAGCAGTGATAAAAAAAATTACTTGACATGCAGGGGATTGAATCAAATTTAACCACTGCCTGCAGTCCACGATTCAGGAGGATGCTAGAACCAACCCGCTTAGCATTTTTTTTCCCATCTCTATGTTATTGAATCCCCATTTTTTTCTCATCTCATTATTATGTACTAATCTGTATTATGTATGCATTGTAATACACAATCATATTTTTACACATTGCTTAAAAACTATGAAGCATGCATTACCTAAAACAGTTTCTAATTTGTTTCTTATGTTCAACCTCATCCAGCTCTGTTTTCTGTTCAGTAGCCATTGACATCTGTCTAGATCCGTTTTTGTGTTTGCTTTATACAAATCTCATGTTTGCTGTATATGGCTCCATATTCGCAGGTCCTTTGAAGAATGCCATTGACTGGGCATCCAGACCTCCCAATGTTTGGGCCGACAAGCCTGCAGCTATAATGAGTGCCGGGGGAGGATTTGGCGGCGGACTAGCTCAATACCATTTGAGGCAAATTGGGGTTTACCTTAATTTGCATTTTATCAACAAACCTGAGCTTCGCGTCAGAGCATTTGAACTTCCCGCAAAATTTGACGGTGATGGAAATCTTGTTGATGATAAAATAAGGGAGCGGGTGAAAGAACTTCTGCTATCGTTGTCTGCATTTACTCGCAGAATTCAAAACAGAGCAGTGCTAAGTTAACAGGGCGGTAAAGAAAGAGGTGGAAAAAACTTCACCCTTTTGAAATTTCTCCTTTCATATGATGCAGTCTTCTCGATTTGAATTCATCTGAGATTATATATAACTAAATATATTTATTAAAATAACTTTATATAAATTATGACAGTTTATTTGAAATCTCTTTTTTATATGATATAATTTTTTTATTTATTTTTTAAATCTAAATATAATTATAAGATCATCAAATTTAAACCTTGAATGGACCAAACAGTTATTTTGACAAATTATTTATTAATTATAATAACAATAATATTAACTTCTTCCAAAAATTTAATGTCTTCCATTTGTCATGGTTAATTATAAAATTATATATTTCGATTATTTGAAAGGGTAAGGTAACAAACTTAATATATAAGTAATTAATTTTAGATTAATTAGTTGAGAGTGATTAGGATTTAACTTTGTGTGTGATTTTAATACATTGTATTGTACATGAGAGACATGATATTTTCATAAATATTTTAGATCATGAATACTCCATGATTCATTATTAGGACAAGGAAAGACAACATAGATTGTAGAACTTGCTCCTTAAGGAAATGAGAAAAAGAAGAAAGAGGGAACAAAAAAGTAATGACCACTCCTAATTACTACTAATTTCTTTCTTTCTTTCTTTTTTTTTGTTTTTTTAATTTTTTTATTTGTGAATTTCATTACACCTTCAATATTCTCATGATTAACAAAACAACTTCTTCCTAATTAGAGGAGCTAGTTTCATAACCTTAACCATAGCAAGAGTAGTAATTATACACCACAAATGTACAATCTTGCATTGAATAAGATGGCCTTGCCTATGTATCCCTTTCTAAAAATCAAAGACGTTATTGTTCACATACTGAAATAACAAGATTTCATCTACATAATCTCCATAGGTACCTACTTATATGTACATCACATACATACAAGTGGTGATTAGCTAGCAGAAAGGGAAGTGGTGGTAACCTTACTACAAGGATCTTCACATTTACCTATTTTATTAATATGATTTTTTTAATTACATTTGAGTCAAAAAGAGAAATGTTGGTGCATCCCATACTACACTATGGGTCCTATTACTTTTTGAGATCAATGCACTAGTTGTGACAATGAGGCAAGCATTCTATACTACTTGTTGTCATCACTACTAAGGTCATGAGTATAACAACACACACGCATGAGTAGTCAATAATAATATTTCCAAACCCCTTTAATCATCTACATCATCAAACAACTGAATAAGTTGCATAATCATTTTATCTTACCCCTAACCCAAAGCTAGTGCCTATACTATCAATCACTTAGATTGATGTAATAATCAAAACCTTGAGAACCATACCTCAAGCAAACACAACACAAGAAGCACACACATTTCTTCTAATACACCAATGCCAATAGTGAACTCTTGAGATATATAGATCTTGACATCCATTGTGTGCATGCCACTAGTGGAAAACCTATCTAAATGCTATATAATTGGATAGCTTTTGGCATCTATCACTTGAATACTACTAGTGAAATTCATCTAACCTAGGATACAACTAAATACTCCTTTTGACATAGCACATTCCCTAACTCCTATAATGTTGGAGCAATGATAAGCTTATCTATAAGTGGGTGATAGGTTTTACAATTTCAATGATCACCTCAAGGTGAGTGCAACAAGCTACGTGAAGAGAACAATTATCCTTTGCCTATGCCTCATAGAGTTCCCTTCTCAACCCTAGTTGTGATGCCAAGAATTCATTTATTATATTGATCTTGGTTCAACATTTTGATATTTAGAATGTACCAAACATTAATCTAAAATATATTGTTTGAAGGGTTTACACATTAGTCTAGTTAATTTAGTTACATTACGCCAAAGGGATCCATTACACAATGCAATGATCCTATAGGTCTTGGGGTCAAAATCCAATGTGCAAGTAACACATTGAACCCCCATGAGTTAGCCTATATCCAAACCCATAGACAAACAAGTACTAACTGATAAAGTAATCAAGTATATTCACCCATATTCAATTATTATTTAGAAACATAATATTTATTAGACATAAATTAAACCCATAATAGTAATATTGACCACTATTCTACTCGTGAGTGCATAACATTTTGCATATCACCCATCATAAAACTTAGAAAACAACCATACACCAAGCATATATAAGGGAAAAACACTATACCATATTTCGTGATAATTACCATTAATTTCCCATTGTTAGAAAAAGGCTATCCTAAGGAATTTAGTCTTAAAATCAACATAGATCTAAGGGAATATTAAGAGTACGAAAACCATCCATACCTAATAATTCATTCACATCCTCAAATCATAATGGATTTATTCAACATCATCATTAAACATAAAGGCATTAAGATTCCTTAATCCAGTCATAGGCATGCTAGGGCCAAGCTTATCATGCCCTTATTTCTTGGAAGAATAGGCCTTATGAGGGCCTTGAGGCTAACCCAAATCACATATACTCATTACTTGACCAATACACAATATCCTAGTGTCCAACACATAGAATTATTAATTTTGGTTTAGATAGGTTTGGAGGCTTGCTCACACATTCACATCAAGACAAACCACAATGATAGTGACTCTAAAAGTTCATCTAGGATTGGAATAAATTTTAGAAAGTTAATAATAAACCTTAGAGAAGCTTGATGAAGAGGGGTTGTCTTTTCATTGAATTGGGCATATTTAGCACAGGGACATAAATTGGAAGATGAGTTCACCACCATCTAATGTTGATTTCAGCCTCAAGATGAATCATATTAAAAGAGAGATGATCAAGTTTAGGAACAAACCCAAATCTTGGAGCTATTTCCCAAAACCATCCCCTACAAAATTGGGTCATAGGGGCATCCTTCATCCAAGGTTTTCCTACTTCCAAACAAAATTAAAGTCGTGTTTAGTTATCCTACCCTCTATCTCTCTAGGAACATACACAAATTCTTATAATTAGGTGATCCGGGGGACATTTTTCAGTGAAAATTGAAGTGTTCCCAATGCTCTAGATTTTAGCACCATCAGAAAGAGAACGACGTCCTAATTCCAACGCAACTTGAACGGGGCGAAAAGGAGTCCGTTTGCTAGAGTTACGGCCAGTCAAACTTCCAGTCAAACTGCCATCAGGGGTCGTCCAGAAGGCAAAAAAATGATCATCTCAAAAATTGATGGGAGTGGCATCAAATTGAAGGGCTCGTCGAGACGATTCTGGCAACGCTTGTTTCGTTGAAATCCGACAACATATGCTCAAGATATTGGCAGTCAAAGTTCGGTTGACTTGAGGGTACAGATGATGATGTCCTCATGCTGACGTGTCAGTCCGTACTATACAGATGATGTGGAAAAATCTCGGCGTGACACGTGGCAGCTGATCCATCTTGTACGGACCAATCACCATGTGACACGTGGCATCTGTACTACACGTCATCGGCTTTGTCAGTGGTCCAGTCAGCGTATGGGTGCGAAGTCAGCAGACGCGTCGACAGCGGAGTCAGCATCCTTGGACGAATAACATCTCGACACGTGTCTCCTTTGCAGCGGTTGAGTCAGTTGGCTGGTTGGAATGTCAAAAGGATGATGGACGGGTTTGAACCTGTGATCTCGGCATATGTAGCGGGCCGTTTCATTGTTGCACCCACGGCCGTTCATTCATCTATATACAAATAGTAGTTTATTTTGTTGTTTAAATCCGTTGGTGGCCGGTATAAAATGTGGCCAGCAGGTTTTGAACCCCCGACCACGCAGAGTGTAAAAAGGTAAGCCATCGGTAGACCACGCGGGTTTCCTTGTATATTAATAGGCAGCTGTTGATTTTGTTATAGAACTGTCAACCGAACCATAACAAAATGGCTTAATAAGCCATAAACAAGTACAACCACCTAACCATTAACAAACCAGAAGCTAAATGGAGACAAAAGAGGAGTTGTACGAGCTGTTAGAGGGGGTTGAACATTAATTTTGGTGGTTAAGCCTATTTAGGCATATTTTATGTATAAAAAGAGGGGTAAAGATGGGATTTTGCAAGTCCAAGTGGTGAGAATGAGAGAATGCTTAGGATATTTTGAAGACATTTCTACACATCAGAGGAACGTTATGCTGCTGTGCTTGAAGGAGATAGTCTTGAAGCAATTGTAACTGTTTTTGGAGTATAATCGGATCGGTCACTCCGTTGGAGAGGGATCCGGAGACATAGTCCTTACGGACGAACCCCGTTATCAATTGCGTTTGCTCTCCTCTTTATCTTCTCTCTTTCTTTTCAGTTCATTATCTTGGCAAGCATATTATTTTCATTTGTTCATTTAAGCATTGTATTAAGTTATCGTTTACGTTAAGCATTCTATAAGCAATTGCCCTAGATCCTATATAGATCAAGTTGGTATCAGAGCTTTGTGTGTGGCTAGTATTGCAGAAATTGAATGCTAATGAGATCCAGGTTTCAACGAGGCGAAGGAGAACTTGAAGAATATAATCCTGAGATCGAAAGACGAAGAGCTAATCAACCGTCACAGATGGAAGGAAAAGAAGGTGGACAAAGTTCATAGCTCAGTGACAAGGATTTCCAGAAGCTATTTCTTGACATGAAGGCGATGGTGGACAAACTTTATGTAGAAAAGAAGAAACGCGAAAAGGGAGGTTCTTCAAAGCACAAGAAGCAGGAAGATCAGAAAGACACAGAGGAGAAAACTCCAGAAACTCCTTCTCCTCCATCTTCTCCCTCTTCTTCTCCTCCCCCTTCTCCTCCTTCTCCTTCTCCTTCTTCTAATGTAAATCCATTTAAGAGCAAATCTAAGCATGTTATTAAGCTAGATGTAAAATTTGAGTTACCTAAATACTGTGGGGAGTTAAATGCTGAGAAGTTAGATGATTGGGTCCAGCAAGTAGAAGTGTACTGTAGGATTCAAGGCCTAGTAGAAGATGCTTCTAGGATCCAATTAGCCACTCTCCGGTTGGGAGGTACAGCTCTCACCTGGTGGGAGAGTAAGACTCGGGAAGAAATTGCTCGCCATGGTCATGTTAATATGTCTTGGATGGAGTTTGTTTCTGCCCTTAGGAAATAATTCTTCCTTTAGGTTACATGCAACAGTTAACCATGAATTGGAAAACCTTTAGGCAAGGTAAGGGGAAGTCTGTCCAGGATTATACTCATGAGTTTAGAAAACGGGCTATTGCTTTAAATGTTCCCTTGTATACTCAAGACACATTACTTAAGTACATAGGTGGTTTGCATTCTTACCTTAGGCACACTATTTTGATGTTGAGTCCCAACAATCTAGATGAGGTGTCTTTCAAGCTACTCATATAGAGTCAAGGGGTAAGAACACTTTTAGTGATAACTTTTCCAAGAAGCCATCTAAGTTCGAGGGTAAGTCTAAAGGGAAAGAAAAAGACAAAGATAAAGGCAAAGGGAAGAAGATAGCTACAACTAAGAAAGAGGGTGAGAAACCCACATGCTCCCATTGCAAGAAAGAGGGGCATGATGATTCAAGATGTTGGAAGCTTCATCCTGAGTTGAGGCCGAAAAGATATGGAGGTAATAAAGGCAAGCAAAAGACTACTGCAGTGATTCAACAGGATCTTGGTTCTGACTCCGGAGATGAGACAAAGATTGTTGCTACCAGAATCCAAGGTAAAGGGAAAGGTATATCTCTCTCATCTGATGCAAGTTTTTCTAATGCCAGTGCAAGTACAAGTAAAGAATCTTCTCCTAAGGTTGATAAGCAAAGAAATGAATTGTTTCACATTCGTGTTGTAACAAAACACACTAAGGTTGATACATTGTTTGATACGGGTTCCCAAGTCAACTTAATATCTAAGGAAGTGGTAAAGAAATTAAATTTGGCTACAACACCTCATCCAAAGCCATATCCACTTGGATGGGTTTGCAATGATGCACAATTACAAGTAACTAAACAGTGTAAATTGAGATTTGCTATCACTGCAAACTTTGTTGATGAGGTAGAAGTAGATGTAGTTCCTTTGGATATTTGTGGGCTTGTGTTGGGAAGTCCTTATCTTTATGATAGAAAAGCAATCTTTTATAGGGGGGAGAATAAGTATCATCTTTTTAAAGATGGGGTAGAATACATTGTATGGGCACATAAGGTGAAGACTAATCTTACACTAGTTAATGCTGGTCAAATGAAGAGGTTGGTCAACTCAAGTAAGAACTTTGTATTAATGCTTGTAAAAGCCAAAGAAGATGATAAATCTAAGGCCTTCAAGGGGTGTGACCCAAAACATAAAACTGAAATGGTCAAGATTATTTCCACTTATGATGACTTGTTTCAGGAACCGAAGGGGTTACCACCCAAGAGAGAGATACAGCATGAAATCCAGTTACAGCAGGATGTGCCACTTCCTAATATCGGCATGTACCGTTTATCTGTTATGCAAAATGAGGAAATTAAAAAGCAGGTTCAAGAGTTGGTGGAAAAAGGAGTTATTCGTCCTAGTACATCTCCTTGTGGTTCTCCAATTGTGTTGGTTCCAAAGAAAGATGGAACTTGGAGGATGTGCATTGACTACCGCACCTTGAACAAGATAACGGTAAAGAATAGGTATCCTCTTCCCAGAATTGATGATTTACTTGATTAGTTAAAACATGCAGTTTATTTCACTACGTTAGATTTGCGAAATGGTTATCATCAAATAAGAATTGCAGAAGATGATATTTGGAAGACTGCATTTAAGACAAAACAGGGACTATTTGAGTGGTTGGTTATGCCTTTTGGGCTTTGTAATGCACCAGCTACCTTTATGAGAGTCATGAATGATGTCTTTTGTCCTTTTATTGATGATTTTGTCATAGTCTATCTAGATGATATTCTTGTATTCAGTCAAACTTGGGAAGATCATGTAAGTCATGTAAAGAAAGTCTTTGATGTATTGAGAAAAGAAAAATTGTATGTAAAGATGTCTAAATGTGAATTTGCTAAGACATCCTTAGTGTACTTAGGCTATGTCGTTGGGGGTGGTCAATTGAAAGTAGACCCTGCGAAGGTCAAAGCTATTGTAAACTGGCCTAAGCCAAGTATAGTCACAGAGGTTAGAAATTTCCTAGGTGCAGTTCAGTACTGGAGAAAGTTTATTGAAAATTTCTCTTATATAGCATCACCATTACATGCATTAACCAGTACGAGAGCAACTTTTCAGTGGGGAGGTCCACAGCAGAAGGCTTTTGACACTTTGAAGGGAAAGTTGAGCACCGCACCAGTTTTGGCCTTACCAGATCTACATCAACCATTTGAGATCGAGACAGATGCGAGTGGATTTGCCATGGGAGCAGTACTCATGCAAGGAGGTAAACCAGTTTGCTACCACTCTGAAACTTTTTCAGGAGCAGTAAGTAACTATCCCACTTATGATAAAGAACTTTATGCTTTAGTTCAGAGTGTTAAGAAATGGAAACAGTACATAATGGGGAAAGAAACTGTAATCCACACTGATCACCAGCCACTTCAATATTTGCACTCACAATCTAAACTACAACAAAGTAGGAACTTCTGGTGGAAACTGTAATCCACACTGATCACCAGCCACTTCAATATTTGCACTCACAATCTAAACTGCAACAAAGTAGGCACTTCTGGTGGATGGGTTTTTTACAACAGTTTCATTTGGTTATTAAGTATAAGAAAGGTACCCATAACAAAGTAGCAGACATGCTCTCTAGGCCTCCTATGATGAATGCTTTGATAATCCTTCAAAATAGTTCTTTGGTTCATGAAAGTTTTCAGGAACAATATGCTAATGATGAGAACTTTAAGGATATCTATGCTGCTTTAATGAAAGGTAAACATGTAGAAGAGAAAGATTATTATGTGCAGGATAAATTGTTATATCACTTGGGAAAATTATGTGTTCCAAAGGATGAACAAGCACAGGTTATTAGAGAAGCACATACCTCATTGATTGCAGGACACTTTGGGGTAAACAAAACATTGACTTAGCTGTAGAAATATTGTTATTGGCCTCGTATGCAAGAAATTGTAACTAAGTATATTAGAGGTTGTGTTATGTGTGCTACTAGTAAGCCTAGTAACAGGAAGTTGGGATTGTACACACCTCTACCTGTACCTTCTCGTCCATGGGAAAGTGTGTCAATGGACTTTGTTGGGGGGTTACCTATGTCTAGGAAGGGACATTATTATTTGTATGTAGTAGTTGATCGGTTCAGCAAAATGTGTATTTTGATGCCTTTTAAGAAACAGGTCACTGTTGAACTGATAGCTCATATGTACTTTCAATTTGTATGGGTTCATTTTGGGTTACCTACTTCTATTGTATCGGATCGAGATTCTCGATTCTTGGAGGAATTTTGGTCAGCTTTGTGGGGACTCATGGACACTAGACTGAAGAAGAGTACAACCTTCCATCCGTAGACCGACGAACAGACAGAGGTTGTAAACAGGACAGTTGTGCATCTACTCAGAGGGTATTGCAACAAGCATCCTAAGTTGTGGGATGAGAGTATTCATTATGTGCAGCATGCCTACAACCATGCAGCACACTCTTCTACTAAGAGGTCTCCTTTTAAGACATGCTTTGGTTATGTGCCCAAGACACCGATGGATTTTGCTTTTGGGAAAGATGATGTTAAAGATGGACACCATGATGCAGAGAAGGCTTTGAAGTTCATCCAGAAAGTCCAAGTAATTCATCAGGCAGTGGAAGCACGGTTGGAACAGAGCCAAGCAAAATACAAGGTTTGCCATGACAAGCATCGCACTGATCATCATTTTCAGGTTGGAGACCAAGTTTGGTTACACATCAGTAAGGAAAGGATGCAAGGTGAAGGTAAAAAGCTTAAGCCAATTAGGTATGGTCCTTTTGAGATCCTTGGGAAGATTGGTACCAATGCCTTCCGCCTCAATCTTCCTCCATACATGCATATATACTCAGTTGTCAATGTTGAGAACTTGAAACTGTATGAGCCTCCAATGATCCTAGATGAAGTCAAAGACATTCAAGTTCCATTAGTTGATGACCTTTCACCAGAGTACATGTCAGAGTTGCCAGAAGATGTTATTCTCGACAGGAATGTCAGAACTTCATGAAGAGGAGATGTTGAGTACCTCAGAGTGGGCCTGAAGGGGATGCATCCAAGCAAAGCAAGATGGATGGAGATTGGTAAAGTGAGGGAACTTTACCCTCACTTACTTTCCAAGTAATCAAGCTTTCGGAGGTCCAAAAGCTCTCCAGTGGGGAGGTTTGATCCGGGGGACATTTTTCCAGTGAAAATTGAAGTGTTCCCAATGCTCCATATTTTAGCGCCATCAGAAAGAGAACGACATCCTAATTCCAACGCAACTTGAACGGGGCGAAAAGGAGTCCGTTTTCTCAAGTTACGACCAGTCAAACTTCTAGTCAAACTACCATCAGGGGTCGTCCAGAAGGCAAAAAAATGATCATCTCAAAAATCAATAGGAGTAGCATCAAATCGAAGGGCTTGTCGAGACAATTTCGGCAACGCTCATTTCGTCGAAATCCAACAACGTATGCTCAAGATATTGGCAATCAAAGTTCGGTTGACTTGAGGGTACAGATGATGATGTCATCATGCTGACGTGTCAGTCCATACTATACGGATGATGTGGAAAAATCTTGACGTGACACGTGGCAGTTGATCCATCTTGTACGGACCAATCACCGTGTGACACGTGGCATCCGTACTACACGTCATCGGCTTTGTCAGTGGTCCAGTCAGCGTACGGGTGCGAAGTCAGCAGATGCGTCAGCAGCGGAGTCAGCATCCTCGGATGAATAACATCTTGACATGTGTCTCCTTTGCAGCGGTCGAGTCAGTTGGCTGGTTGGAATGTCAAAAGGATGATGGACGGGTTTGAACCCGCGATCTCGGCGTATGTAGCGGGCCATTTCACCGTTGCACCCGCGGCCGTTCATTCATCTATATACAGATAACGGTTTATTTTGTTGTTTAAATCTATTGGTGGCCGGTATAAAACGTGGCCGACGGGTTTTGAACCCCCAACCACGCAAAGTGTAAAAAGGTAAGCCACCGATAGACCACGCGGGTTTCCTTGTATACTAATAGGCAGCTGTTGATTTTGTTATAGAACTGTCAACCGAGCCATAACAAAATGGCTTAATAAGTCATAAACAAGTACAACCACCTAACCATTAACAAACCAGAAGCTAAATGGAGACAAAAGAGGAGTTGTACGAGCTATTAGAGGGGGTTGAACATTAATTTTGGTGGTTAAGCCTATTTAGGCATATTTTATGTATAAAAAGAGGGGTAGAGATGGGATTTTCCAAGTCCAAGTGGTGAGAACGAGAGAATGCTCAGGAGATTTTGAAGACATTTCTACACATCAGAGGAACGTTATGCTGCTGTGCTTGAAGGAGATAGTCTTGAAGCAATTGTAACTGTTTTTGGAGTATAATCGGATCGGTCACTCCGTTGGAGAGGGACCCGGAGACGTAGTCCTTATGGACGAACTCCGTTATCAATTGCGTTTGCTCTCCTCTTTATCTTCTCTCTTTCTTTTCAATTCATTATCTTGGCAAGCATATTATTTTCATTTGTTCATTTAAGCATTGTATTAAGTTATCGTTTACGTTAAGCATTCTATAAGCAATTGCCCTAGATACTATATAGATCATTAGGGGCTTCACAATTGCTCAATAAAATCTCCTCATGGAAGTGAAATAGAAAGAATATTATAGAAGAAAAACCATAAGGGGAGGAGAGGTGTTGTAATGTAGAATTAGGGATCCTAGGTCCTAAATGCAAAGAATCTAGGATGCAAGGGGCCTTTTTCTAAGTTATATTAAGATGTAGATCAACAAGGTGTATAGATTAACTATCAACCATGAAGGTGAGCCAATCAGACTTGGATCTACATCTAATTGAGGATGGGAATGGATTGGAATTGATTTGGAATGATTATCCCAATTAGACTATGTGCTCTAATATGTAAATTGAAGACTCTGACAATTAGCAAACGAAAATAGTAATTTGCAGGTGGATTTGGAAAGTGCAAAGCAATATGTACCAACCCAAAAAAGCTTGTTTCGACCACTGTAGGACATAGTCACTAAAGGGCATATGAGTCCCTGAAAGACATGGATAACTTTACGAACCCCCCCACCCCCCCCGAAAAAGGTGTAAAAAACTGGAAAACCTTGTATAATTCTTGAAAAAAAATTAATTGTATTGGTGATTTTTTTCTTTTTCTGGGGGTGATCCCACAATACTGGTTTACAATTTTTGGCCAAATTGGACACTGAAATGATTTTTTCTAACTAAATCGTCACTTTCGAGCACCTATAGTGGCTAAACCATGAGGAATTTGAAGATGATGCAAACTAGTGATTTGTGACATTTTGTGTGTAGATTCTAAATATATTTTTTTCAAAAATTTTGGAATCAGATTGTACTTCTTTTTCCATCTCCTTCGAAAACTAGTTTTTTTCAGTAAACACCATTTTTAAGGAGTGATGCTCACCGTATAACACATAACTTTTTTCCATGAAGGATAAAATTCTAATTTTTTCGAATTTAGATTTGTAACTACGATATCTAGTGCTTCCAATTGGTTTCATAGTGTTTTATTGAATTTTTTTTCCTTAATCAAGTTTCGAAGTCAAACCAATTACAATTTAGACATAGGCGGGTCGTATAATGTGTAACTTTTTTGTATGTATCGAAATTCATTTCTTTTTGTTAGATTGAGGACTTCAATATCTAGTGCACTCATATTTTTCATTTTTTTTTTTATAATATTCTATTTTCCACATGTGCAGAATAGAGAACTTTATTTTCGGTGAAAAACCTATGTTTAATAAAACTAAAAAAAAAATACATAGTTAAACCAAAACATATTAAAATTATATTTGTTGGATAGCTCGTTCTGAGGACTACCATCATCCAGTTGGGTTTGTGAAGTCTCCATTTTCATCCTCAACTCGAGCTTCGAAGTGCAAAATTTTGGACTTTTTTGGTGCCTAAGGGGGAGAAGGGGGAAAAGGGGGGTTCGAGTGAACCATTGTTTGCTCAAACCACCCAAAACTTGTTCGATCAAATAGGGGTTCAATCAAACATATTCAAAATAATATTAAAAAATGATTGGCGAGCTGGTTCGAGCAGACTCTTAGTTGATGTCCACTCGAACCCCCTGCCGATGAATTCATTTTATTTTAATTTTTTTCCCATATTTGCAATAGTGTTATTTTATAATATATAATATTAATAATATACTTTTTAATCTCTATAATATATGATATATCTATATAATAGTTATTAATAATATATAAATCATATATATTATTAATAATTATAAATAATATACTATATACGTATATATTATAAATAATTACAATGAATATTATAATATCAATATAATTTTGAATTAAATACATTAAAAAATATATTGTGTAAATAAATATAAAATTATAAATAAAAAATAATAATATATTATAATTTATAAAAATAAAATATTTAGTTTAGATATAAAATGCTTAGTTTAAACATAATATTTTTCAAATATTATTTTCCTTCATCAATAATGAGGTAGTGCTTGTTCGTTGTATAATTAAAATATGCAATTGATTGAGAAAGGTCATCAACAAACAAGACTTTGACATATGAATCATAAATATCATTTTAGAATTTTATGATAACCAATTAATGAATGACATGCTGTGAACGACGTGCTGTGAACGATGGGGATGAGAAAAAATTAGTAGGTAAAATATCAGGATATGGAGAGAGAGAGAGAGAGAGAGAGAGAGACAAAGAGATAGACAAAAAAAGAGAATTAGAGATAGGTAAATAGAGATGGTGAGAGGGAGAAAGAAATAGGGGGAGATAGAGAAAGGGAGAAAGTAGGGGGAGATAGAGATATATGAGAAAGAGAGATTGAGAGATATATGGGAAGAGAAAGGGAGAGAGAGGTAGAGATAGAGAGATAGATAGGGGATAGGGAGGGAGTGAGGGAGGGAGAGATGGGCAGAGATAGAGAGGGGGGAGAGAGAGAGAGAGGGAGAAAGGAAGAAAGGGTTAAGGGTAGGGGATAGAGATGGGGAGTGAGTAGAGATACGAAGAGGAGAGGGTAGGAGGAGAGACTTGAGAGAGAGAGAGGAGAGGTGGGAGAGATAGAGGTATAGGGTTAAGTGGGGTAGAGGTTTAAGGGTTAGGGTTTAGGGTAGAGGTGATGGGGATGGGGTTTTAGGATTTAATGGTTTAATAGTTTTAAGGGTTAAGGGTGGGGTAGAGGGTTTAAGGCTTAAGGGTAGAGGTAGAGGTAAGGAAGAGATAAAGGAGAGAGGGGTGGGAGGCTTGAGAGAGAGAGGTGAGAGATGAGGTAGAGGTTTAGGCATAGGGTACAAGGTTTGGGGTTTAAGGTTTAAGGGTGGGGGAGAGAGGGAGGTAGGAGGAGATGCTTGAGAGGGAGGGAGGGAGTGGGAGAGAGATAGAGGGTAGAGGGTTAAGAGTAGAGGGTAGAGGGTTTAAGGGTTAAGGGTAGAGGGTAGAGGGTAGATGGGAGCTCGAGATAGGAGTGAGTGAGTGAGAGAGACAAACCTGAGAGAGGGAGAGGGGGTATGAGGGAGAGACTTGAGAGAGAGATAGGGAGTGGGAGAGAGATAGATGGTATAGGTTTAAGGGTTAAGGGTAGAGGGGAGAGAGATAGAGGGAGTGAGTGAGAGAGAGAGAGACTTGAGAGAGGGAGAGGGGGTATGAGGGAGATACTTGAGAGAGAGAGAGGGAGGGTGGGAGAGAGAGAGATGGGGTATAGGGTTAGAGTAAAGGGTAGGGTTTAAGGTTAAGGGTTTTAGGGTAGAGGGTATAGGATTTAAAGGGTGCTGGTGTGATTGGGTTTGGGCTTGAGGGTAGAGGTAGGGTTAAAGGGTAGAAGGAGAGAGATGTAAGGGTAAGTGAGAGACTTGAGAGAGGGAGAGGGTAGGAGGGATAGACTTGAGAGAGAGAGAGAGGGGGGGTGGAGGGTACAAGGGTTTAGGGTTTAATGGTTAAGGGTAGAGGGGAGAGAGGGAGAGGGGGTAGGATGAAGAGACTTGAGAGAGAGAGAGGGATGGGGTGGTATAGAGATAGAGGGTAGAGGGTTAAGAGTAGAGTGTAGAGGGTTTAAGGGTTAAGGGTTAAGGGTAGAAGGTAGAGGGGAGCTCAAGATAGAAGAAGTGAGTGAGTGAGTGAGTGAGAGAGAGACCTGAGAGAGGGAGAGGGGGTAGGAGGGAGAGACTTGAGAGAGAGAGAGCAGTAGAGAGATAAAGGGTAGAGGTTTAAGGGTAAAGGGTTTGAGGGTTTAGGTTTTAAGGGTTAAGGGTAGAAGGGGAAGAGAGGGAAAGGGAGAGAGAGAGAGAGGGTAGAGGGTTTAAGGGTTAATTTTTAAGGGTAGAGGGTAGAGGGGAGCTTGAGATAGAAGGAGTGAGTGAGTGAGTGAGAGAGACCTGAGAGAGGGAGAGGTGGTAGGAGGGAGATATTTGAGAGAGGTAGAGGGAGGGAGTGGGAGAGAGAAAGAGGGTAACTTGATATGGAGGTAACTTGATGAAAATATAGATTATATAAATAGATAGAGGGAGGGAGAGGGAGAGGGAGAGGGAGAGAGAGAGAGATGTGAGCGAGAGAGATATGGAGATAACTTGATGAAAATATAGATTATATAAATAGATAGAGGGATGGAAAGGGAGGAGGGAGAGGGAGAGAGAGAGAGAGACATAGAGAGAGAGCGAGAAGTAGCGAGATATAGAAATATGAAGTGACATAGACAGAGGGAGATAGGAAGAGATATAAATAGAAAGAGGGAGAGATATGTAGAGATATATATAACCTGTGAAAGATGGAGGGGAAGAGAAAGGGAGAGAGCTAGGTAGAGGGAGAGAGAGAGAGAGAGGAGAGATATAGATAAAGGTAGAGTAAGGGAAAAGTGGAGAGATAGGTAGAGAGGGTAAATGACAGAGAGGGGGAGAGATAGCTAAATAGATGGAGGGAGATATATATATATGTTATGCTAGTTCAACTTGGGTAAAGGTGTGCATAGGATCAAAGACAACAAGGAGGCCTTCTATGATGATTTATAAAAAATTTACTCTCCTTAGTAAAAAATATAATTTTTCATTATTTATTACTTCTTTAATGTTTCAAGTTATTTAGGATGGTTATTGCAAAAAAACCATGAAAAAAAGACATTGTATGCAAGAATTATGAGCATTTAAAATTCTAAAATTTAAGGAGGAATTTAAAATGATTAAAATTAAATTTTTGTGCTCAATCTATCAACATAATCTTATCAATTGCGCAGAGCTTTAAATTACCTTTCCAACGCCTATAAAAAATCAAAATTTTAATCAATAACGCAAAAGTTATGCCCATTTTACGGTAGTGTGCTTTTTGGGATTTTCAAAACCTATATCCATTTTGAAACGAATATCCATTTTGTTTCATCCATTTTCTTTGCATAAATTGATGAAAATTAATTTTAGGAAACAAATATCTGTTTTGCTTTTGTATTACCAACCAAAACGGATATTGTACCTGACCCATACAAAAAGTCAACATTTTTTTTCATGATTTCAATAAAGTAAAACACATTTTTTTCCTCATTTCCACTTTTTGGACCCCCATGATCTTGCACATGCCAAAATGTAACCAAATACATAAAACCACAATTTCATAAACTAAAACTAAGATCTACAAACATCAAGAAATAAAGTAAACAGAGATAGGGTTATGCCTAGAAATTTGGAAAATCACCTATACAAGGATAGATTCACCCAAGGGCGAATGTGTCTTTGCACAGGGGTTGAAAAAATTAAAGTTTGAGTTTTTGAGCTAATGTTTAAGGTCTCTATTTTAGATTGCAGATAGATTCTTTCAATTACATGTTTTTTGAATTTTATGATTAAATGTAAATGCAATTTGATAACAAGCAACAAATAAAATAACTTTTGAGATGCAATTTTGATTGAATTTTTTGATGTAAATTATTGAAAGACACTAATATGCATACTAATATGTAAAATGAATGTAATATGCATGCAATATTTTTGGATTTTTTATATTTTAAATGATGCAAGATGCACAATTATGAAACCCTGAATGAGATGCAATACTGACTAATGCAAATCCTAGATCTAAGGTTTTAGAGACTTCCAAATCAAAATTTATGATGTACAATGTCGGGTTCACCAAAATAAAACATCGAGAAAATTGAATGACTGTGTGTGAAGGAGGGTTCATGTAACGCCCCTGATAAGGAACCCCGAAGGACAACACTAACTATGCCACATCAATGGAACAATTTTTTTTTGAAAGCAGATAACAATGGAATGCATAATGTAACATAACATACAATATAAACCTAGGTCCTCTAAGGTTCCTCGACTGTGCTACTCACATAACTATTAATCAAGATAACTAGAATCATTCCATTATCTACAAAGATAACATGATTTATCCAACAAGCAAAGTTCATTTTAAAACACCACATTAAATGATTATACATTACTTACCTCCATAACATGTCAATTGATAATCAACATTAAAGATCATTTCTAACAACTACACATGCAAGATGCATTACATTACAGTATTAATTAAGAGGAGAATTCATCAATAATTGTTACATCACTACAATAGTTACAACAATTCTTCCCCTAGTACATGTGGGAAGATTACATCAGATCATAATAAGAGTTACCATTGATATACAATCGAAAATACAATTACATGAAAGGATTATCTTCTTGGACATGAATAGGATCTAGAGTCCACAACACAATGAACAATCTCCATGCACACAAACATGCAATAAGAATACCCAATGGAGGAAAAAACACCAACCTCCTGACCATGTGGAACCCTGAGGTCCAGCCCCCCGTGCTAGGAGATAACACAAGGTCCCACATCACACAGACAATCAAGAAGACAACATGCTAACCTAAACAAGAGCTATACATGGCTCCAACACAACAATGCTAACAACACCAACATCACATACAACACTTACAACACTTCTAGAGGCATTCACACAACAAAAGGAGAAAATACAACTAGGGAATTCTAGATTGCAATAGGGAGGAGTGTCATCACATAACTTGATATGGGTTGTCCTGATAGATCTTCCTAGGCTTCGACCCCCAACTTGGGTTGTCCTAGCAGCCTCTCCCGATTCTCGGCCCCCATACAAACTCATGCGGAACCAACATACCTTTCATGAGGACAAGGCAGTTGGTCTTTCCATTTTAGGCCTTCCCATCTCATCTCAAGCCTAAATGAGCACTTGAACCATGAGTGAGGCATATCATTATCTTGGTTAATGTGAAATCTACCCATCTCCCTAATTCATTATTAAGGTTATCACTAGATTAAAACCCTCCAATGGGTTGTCCTAGACACCACTTTGGGTTCTGACCCCCATTGAGAGCCACTCCCCCTACTTGCAATTGGTAAACCCTACACATCAAGCAAGGAATTTACCATCTTGCATACATATCATAATCACATGGATCCACACACAGTGCAAGGCAGTGACCATCTTGCACACTTATCACAATCACAAGAATCTATACATGGTGCAAGGTATTGACCATCTTTCTCATAACACAAAACATTGCCAAACCACTTCCAAAGTGAAACCATCATAAGAACCATGCATACAAAATTACTCCCTCCTAGGCCTTTGGAAGCCAACCTTAACAATTTTACACAATGACAACCACTTTTAACAAATACCAAGATCACCCCAATCCCAATAATCAAACACAATATTCAATACAAGCAATCAATACAACCATGAAATACTCCATATAAGACTTTATTTCCACATTTCATGTTACTCATTAACTTAGCCACTAATTCACTTAATGAATTATTTACCACAATAAAAATTATTCTCAATAACTAATTACATGGTGAATTGACAATTCAACTATTAAATAATTATAAAAGAAATCAGCATTCATTAATTAAAAAAAAGATAATCTAATTCATTTATTTAAACAAATCTTTCAATTATCTAAATATAAGTAAATCAATTCAACCTACTTAATTAACCAATTTACTTATCTACATAATCAATTAATCACATCAGCAAAATTATTGTTTTACTTATATAAAATTGAATGCCAACATTACATATTCATCGAATACCAACATACTATATTTTCAACGATTACCAAACTATAAACATAAAGCATAATCGGTGAATTCCATACATATGGTATATTCATTGATTACCAAGTATAATGCAAATTCATTGAATACAAAGTAACAAATGCTAAACCTAAGATATAACCATCGAAAAAAAATCATAGACCAAAGAATGAAATTGACATATATGGTAATCAAAGCAAGGGCGAAATAAATCCTAAGCGCATGCTAAGGCGTTTAGCTTGCAGGGTGGAGAGGGCATTTGACCTGTAGGAAAAGGTTGGGCTGTGTGCTATGCCTTAGACACATGCCTAGCAAAAAGAAGATGGGGCGCCTAAACAAATGATGGAAAGGCCTTAGAAACTTTCAATGCAAATGCAATCGGCTGGGGTAAATCCAACGTCGTGGTATAGTGCTCCATGCATGCACATTTCAAACCTCGTTCTAATTGCCCCGATAACCATGTATGCAAGAATTGGAAGCATAGAGAAGGCACATGTATTTTGACCGAATGCCTCAAATAGATGTCATCTCATGGAGCGTAGTGATTGTAGGACTACACAAATTGGATTTGTTGAAAAGGCTTAGAAACTTTTAGAGAAGAGAAATCAACTGATGGAAAAGGTAATTTGACGCCCTTGAGAGATGCAAGATTGCGGGATATGCACAAAATGTATTCGCTAAAAAGGGCTTTAGAAACTTTCAGAAAATACATTTATTAATTGTTTCAATTTGAAAATAAATAAATAGATAAATGTTTTGTTTCCAGACAATATAAACATTCAAGCACTCATTTTCAAAAATAGAGATAGAATTCATAAGAATAGTGTTGCAATCAAGGAATTTAATTCCAACGTGGATCCAATCGCTTGGCAGGGTTGGAGATTCGATGTCGAGCTCTGAATTCCCAACTTGCAACTCTAATCTCTCCAAATTCCCAATCAATTTTTCCAAGAATACCACAGCCCCCCACAAACTCAACAGTAATTGAAATTTTGTAGACAAATTACTCCCTTCCCCAAAAAAAAAGAATGAAACATCTCTCAATAGGAAAATATTTACAGGAAGAGGGAGACTGTTTGTTTTCTTGGAAAACCAACCAACTTTTCCAAGTTTAAAATTAACTTTAGATTTATTAAATTAATCTTTCCTTCTGACAATAATAAATTTTAAATTGATTAAAAGACTTTTTATTTATCATATTATTTTTATTATTCGCTAAGGTTATTTATGCATTTATATTTATATTTATTTATCAAAGCATACTCTACTAAATATTTTCACTTAATAATTAACTTTATAACTCGGCTTTATGATTTTTTATTTATTAACTTTATCATTATTATTTATTTACTTCAGCTTACATTATAATTTATTTTATCATAAACTATGATTATATATATACATTTATATTTACTTATCAAAAGTACTATTTTAACTTAATAATTTTATGTTAATGCAAAAAATAATCAAAAACATTTATCAAAAAAATTTAAATTAAATAAAAAAAATACCAATCAGTACCTGACCACAATGCAAGGTTGAAAATCAAGACCACAAAAAACACTGACTGACCATACCAACCATACTGACAACACTGACAGGGTATTAGACCAAATACTCATCCTCTTCGAGGATGATGGCTAGGGTAGGGGACCAAGTGCTATCTCTGATCAACTATTCCATTGGGTTTAATGCACACTCAGACCTGCCAATTCAGGTGGAGTCGACGCCTAGTACCTACAACCTATAGCACATAACACGACCGTGCATATACATATACATATAATTAGACACACCATGAAAGGGAATCACAACGTTGCAGGGTACTCACAAGTGAGTGATGTGACACTGTCCCTTTCACCCAAACATCTCAGTAAGAACATCACCAAGTAATCAGATCAACTCATAGCAATCAATTGCATAATAGTCATGATTAGATAACATCTCGTAACATCAATAATCATAAACCATTCCAAAATACGGTAACACATTCTATTTCTAGCATATTCATAAACATGCCATAATCATCATCAAGATAATCAAAGACTAATCAACATCTAACATCAGTATTCCATTAGTCATTATAATATCCATAAGCATATATCAATATGATGAGCATATCTATAAACACACGTTATAAGTCCTACATAAAACATCACACATAGTCATGACAATGATCTAAGCATATCATTATTAAATGTTTGTGCTTCATCAAATATCCTTAAATAAAATCATTAAATAGGGGTTATCATAATCATAAAGCATTAACCCCCCTTGATCATTTACACATAAAGTCATCAACAAGGGTTAGTATGCTAATATCTTAATACATCATCTAACATATAATCATAAGGAAGTAACTCTTAGTCTTTTTATAAACGTAAAAAATAAACATAACCTATCTAATCCTAACATCTTAATAAGTCTTGAGTATTACATCACCTAACATAGTAACATATGGAACAAGTGTCATTATAGAATGTCCCAACCACAAGCAAATAGTATCTAAAAACAAAAAATAATTCCACTCGCATCTAACATAAGCATCATAAATGTTGAAACATGGAGGGGCACTACATCCTCCCCCCCTAAGATTTGACTTACTCCTGGAAGTCACATAGTTAAGATGAAAACATGCACACATTATTTCTAAAATTTATTTAAATAATACCATGTTTACCTTTCCTTTAATGTAGATACAAGAAACATATCTAACTTACCTATGATTAGAGTTCATCAAAAAGTAAAAATTTCATAACCTACTCCTTTTCTTCCTTTTCCCTAATTCCTAAAGTAAGATAATATTAGCAAAGATTTCCTTTACGTCACGTAGTTTTCACAATGAATGCATTCCATAAATGATACAACAAGATACCTCACTTTTCAATAATTACATTAAACATACCAATTCACTCAAACATCTACCAAAAGCTACCACTCCAACAAACATCCTTGCAAGGTAAGATTTTCATTCAACATTTGTATTACAGAGTGGACATCCATAAAACACAAAACACAATAACTTAGTCTTTTCGACCATGTCAACCCTATCCTATCATCTATATAAATAATAAAAGTGCTAATCTTACATTAAACAACATTTACTCAACACACTCCTTTGCATTACTGAGGGCCAAAGCATACATTTATAAGAGTGAAGGTTTGAAACAAGCTCTCCAACCTAATTACAATTAATATATCCTACAACATCCAAAAACAAGATGCATGGTGTATGAAACATATCAACATTCTCACATAGCACACTAAACTTAAAGTGTAGTAAAGTCTCAACCAAGAGGAAAGGAAAAGAATATCAACACATGTTTATAAATTCTAACACACACCATATTCAAATAAAATCCACACTGACCTTCATATTAATTAGCTCTACAAAACTTACATGATCATTTGTCGAAATAATCTATAGCTCATTATCACCTAACTATCACATATTATGTGAAATTATTTATCCCAAACACACTTTTCTCTAACATCCCATATGATCAAAAGGTTACAAATGTATCTCATCATGAAAACACATTTCATAATTTATTCAAATCTACATTATACAATCTAGTTACCCAACATGACTGGCTCCAATCTCTGTGGTATTCTCCCTTAACACATTATCAAAAGTTCAAATTGAACCTAATAGATACAACACTTAGCAACAAAAACTAGGGCCAACAATACCAAAAATTTAGAATGACCACCAATAGAGATTGAAAAAGAATACCCAAGAGGATATATTATCAATTTCAGCATTAAATCATGAAAATGTCGGCAATTCAACACCCACAATGAATAAAACATGACAAGTACCACAAAATAAATGAAAAGAAAGGAGTTCGATGGCCAATCCTAGCATAAGAAAATCAAAAGAAAATGTGCTAGCCCTCAACATTACAAAACACAAATTTAAAACATATCTTGGCAAAATTCCATACCAACCATAACCATAAAATGAGGTGACTAATACTAGCCACACCAAAGGGAGTAACCACTACACAACACCTAAGACGACATTGTCCTAAACGTGCTAGAGATTGCACACTAGACACATTAGGCCATTGGGTTATAAATACATCTCTAATAAGAAAATTTGGACAACAATCAACCAATCATGGTTTCATACTTTCTTACATTCATTTACTATCTTTTTAATGCAATACAATATTTTCCTTACACAATTGAGTTCATGGAGTCATCCTTTATGTAAAGAAAATATACAAGAGAGAGAGAGAGATCTATACAATATTTCACACCCACACAAGGTATACACTTAGCACTTATCCAAAGTTCATTCTGATATCTCATTCACAAAATAATTACATTCACAAGATCATAAATATAATGAAAACTCACTACTACACCATATCATTCACAATGCACAATGCATAGGATGCAGACAAATAGAATTCTCTTCATAATGCCACAAAACAATTTAGTCACCCAGTTTCTCATACTACAACATCATTTACCTCATTATTATTCCTTTCTACTAAAACTTATTGAACACACACACAACCCTTGGAATTCTGATAACGTAAGAAAATAATACCATTACTTAGCCTATTCATTCATCAATGCAACATTTATACGTTACATCCAACCACATAGATCTCTTATAGAGCTAAAACACCCATATTTCCAAATCAAATAGGGACATGAAGGAATGATTTCAAACTTTCCATGCACACTTTACAAACGGTACACCATCTTTTCCCTCTACAACACCTATGCTATAACATGGTCTGTTAATCCATTATTTCATAAGAATTTCCTATATTATCCATGCGAAGGTGTTCTACCTACTTACTTTTAAAAAAATAGAGTCCTAGATGAGATGCACAAACTCCTAGATACAAAATCTCCATTCTAAACAAGCATTTTCTTTTTATGCAATTTATATTTTATTCCTTAATAAGCATTCAATGCCTCTATTGATGTCTACTACATTCCTAAGTAGTGTCCTTATGAATCTAATTTTCAGATAAAGAGAGAAGAGAGAGCGAGAGTTGTCAATTAATCAATGCATATATGTGCCAATTAAGTAAGATCACACAAGAATGATCAAATTTTCTAGACATAACATCACTATCTACAATGCATCATTGTACCACATGCTCTTAAATGTGCAAATTTCAATACTCCATGGCATCTCCTAACATTATAAATGCAACAGATAATTCTTGATTCCTTATTGAGAGGTGAAACTATACAAACAATATTTTTGCATATAGTATCACATATATGTAAACTCCATACATCTAATTGATACAAAACATCATAAATCAACATCTTTTATATTTCATATCAAACTTGGAAAAGAAAGAGGGGAGAGAGAAAGACATCGTTCAACCAATATATGCACACTGAGCAAATTGTTCGCATATGCATTATGATATATTCTAAGTCAAATTATTATGGGGAACACAACACATTATCCTACTATTTATAAGGAAGGTAAACATACCACTTCTTTGTAATAAAGCTAGTTGTATGAGCATTCATGGTAACATCATTTAAGGGAATGCTACAAAATGATCAATCGTACATTCAACACCATCCTTAGCATTCAACAAGTACTAAAAAAGACTACAAGAGAAACAAATATCATATAACAATTTCTCATATCAAAAGGTAGGAACAAAATGTGAATACACGTAATGCACATAGCTATAATTTCTAGAGAGAAGAGAGAAAGAGTACAAGCATCAACAAATATAAGTTAAGGTCTAGGGAATGTACAACCAAGAAAACTTAAAAAAAGAAAGCTGTAAAGGTTAACTATTAAAGTTACACTACTATCTTGCATAATGGGCTCACATGTATCCAGAGTACCTAGTGCATGAACCTAGGCTTTGATACTAGGTGTAATGCCCCCGCCAGGGTCAGTGCAAGATCATGGGGGTCCAAACTAGGCCTCTAAGTGGCGATGAAAAATTCAAAAAATTAGAGTTAGGCAACTTGACATAAAAAAATGAATAGGTTATTAACATAATTTGAAAAATATGTAAGAACAAAAGTTGTAGTAAATTGAATGTAGTTTCTAGGCTACTAGTCCTTTTATGGAAAAAAGTAATTTTTTTTTTTAAATTTCAATGCAGTGGTACTAAATTTTTTAGGAAAAAGATAAGAAGCAGGTGTATGCACAATAACACAACAGACAATTAGCATCGAATTTTGTGTTGGATTTTAGTGTATTTGAGTCCATCAATCAAACTCATCTCATAGTGCAAAAGTTGGCAAAATAAGGTTTCTTTTTTTCATCACCAGTTTTTGCGCCGGATTTTACGCCAGATTGAGGACCAGATGTAGTGTCGGATATTACGTTGGAAATGCGATGCTAGTAATAGCATCTCCTTTAGTGCCAGGAATAGCACCAAGAAATAACGTTGAAAATAACATCTAAATTAGCACCCAATTTGACTTCTAGTTTTGCTTCCAATTTTGCTTCCAGGTTTGTTTCTAGGTTTGCTTCTAGTTTTGCTTTTGATTTTGCTTCTAGGTTTGCTTCCAGTTGTGCTTCCAATTTTGATTCTAATTTTGCTTCCAGTTTTTCTTCCAAATTTGCTTCCATTTTTTCTTCCAAGTTTGCTTCCACTTTTGCGTCCGGTTTTGCTTCCAAGATTGTTTCCAGTTTTGCTTCCAGGATTACTTCCGGTTTTGCTTCCAGTTTTGATTCTAGTTTCGCTTCCAATTTTGCTTCCAAATTTGCTTCCAGTTTTTCTTCCAATTTTTCTTCCAAGTTTGCTTCCACTTTTGCTTCCAGGATTGCTTCCAATTTTTCTTCCAATTTTTCTTCCAATTTTGCTTCCGGTTTTGCTTCCAGTTTTGCTTCTGATTTTACTTCCAAAATTTGCTTCCCATTTTGCTTCTAATTTTTCTTCCATCTTTACTTTCGGTTTTTGCTTCTAGGTTTTCTTCCAGTTTTACTTCTAGGATTGTTTCCGGTTTGCTTCTATTGTTGCTTCCTTTTTTGCTTCTAAAAATGCTTCTTATTTTGCTTCTAAAAATGCTTCCTATTTTTCTTCTAAAAATACTTCTTGTTTTGCTTCCGGTTTTGCTTCTAGTTTTGTTTCCAAGTTTGCTTCCAATTTTGCTACCAATTTTGCTTCCAAGATTGCTTCTGGTTTGTTTCTAGTTTGGCTTCTATTGTTGTTTCCTTTTTTGCTTATAAAAATGCTTCTTGTTTTGCTTCCATTTATTAATTTAATATATTTTATTTCAATTTAATTAGTTAAATATATGATGCCTCTTAAATAACTCATATGATTATAGAGTAAGTAATTTAATTATTTAATTTATATGATTAAATAACAAGATAATTATTATAGCATGATCATCATCTATAATTAAAACAAGTGAGTCATATATCTATAATTTAATTGAATTTGACAACATCCATCCTGACTACTAAATTAAAATCATCATATGTAATAAATATCCATCCAAAAATCATCAACCACTTTTAATATATATAAATTGACAAGTCAATATTGATAAAATCATCATCATATATAACTAAAACAAGTGAAAGTCAAATATGCTAGTAGATCAATAACATGTTAAAATGATACATGTCCAACAGTTGACATAAGTCAAAATGATACATGTACAAATGATATAAGTAAAAATAATAAATTATTTAACTCAAATTGATACAAGTCAAGTTGATACATGTCCAAATGATATAAGTGAAAATGATAAATGTCAATATGATACAACTCAATAATATGGTACTGTCCAAATGATACATATGATAGTAACCATGAAAAAAGGCATCATAACGATATATCAACAATGATCCATGATGTAGTCTATACGATCATGAATGTCACTGGGTACTACCAACAACTACCTCATCATCATCACCACCATCGTGATCATCATCATCATTGTCGTCGTCGTCATCGTCATCATCATCGTCGTCGGCCTCAGTGTCTCCAGTATCTACATCATCATCATCCTTTTCCATGTGATATGTACCGGAAAAACCAATATTTTCTAGATCTATATCATGATGAGGATCATCTTGATTTTCTGGAAGATTTGTGTTCTACACAAAAAAAACATTTAAAATGAATTTATTATTTATTTCATGCAATAATTTATTTTTCTATAATATGTCTAATATTACAACATATGAGACGAAACCCTAATCATATTACATCATATCAAAGTGCACATACCATAATAAAATTTCAAAAATGTTATAGCTAATATGTGATTCCAATGATGTAAAACATGCAACAATTCTAATAAACGTTAGTAAAGATCATAATTTTTTTTTTATACAATTTAACTATCAACTGTAAATTCTATTACATAACCTTAAGTGCCAACCCTCTGTAAAAGAATGAGAAGACTACAAGAAGATTGGTTGTAGGGGGAATTGGTATAGGAGATGGAGATGGCTCTTCCAAGCCATCCACTAAGATGGTTTCATACAAAAATGTGGATCATATCCCTATTTCTAGAGAGCTCATGATTCAGGTTGATACGAAAAATGATGCTATTCTAGTACCCATATATGGCATCATGGTTCCATTTTAATGTAGCCACCATCAAGAGTGTTACAATCCAACAAGATGGAGGGAATTATTATATAAGGATAATTTTCAATGTTCCAGGTACTAGCTTTAATGCCAACTACATGCCAACATTGAATTTCCCTAGCAATATTTATGTTAAGGAAATTTCCTTTAATCCAAGGATTCAAAGCACATCAACGATGTGGTACAAATGATTAAATCCCATAGATGATCTATAGCAATTAAAGATTATGAAAAGGTAGAGAGATCTACACTGGTGACTTAGGAGAAACTTCAACTTTCAAAAACAAAGGCAATTAGGCTGGCGGACTTGTGGATCAAGAAAACATTTGGTGGAAGAGGAAGAAAGATGTCTAGAAATATGGAGGCCCACCATAATGGATTTTGGTATTCAACCATGAGAGCAGAAGAGAGAGTTGATATCATGTATCAAAACATGAAGCATGAATTCTTTCAACCAGTGGAGAAGGAGATGATTACTTTGCTTCATTTTCATTTGCATAACCATATCATGGCGTGGGAACCAAGAAGACCAAGGATGTCCAGTTTTATGTGGAGGTAATGGATGTGGTCCAAACTTTAGGAGGGGAAAGAAGGTCAATGTATGATCTTGATGAAATTGAGGAAAAGCAACAAGAGAGGGACAAGAAAAATAAAATCAATGCAGAGTTTCAAGGATTTTTCAAGTGAGTAAGAGAGTTATGGGAGAAACCTCATGTAAAATATTTTGAACTAGAGTTTGATATACCATTTAGAAAGCTTGGTTTTCATGGAGTTCCTTTCAAAGCCTCTGTTTTGATTGTTCCTATGGTAAACTGTTTGGTAGAGTTGGTGGAATTACCTTTCTTAGTAATCACTATTAGTGAGATTGAGATTTTTAATCAATTAGGTGCTAATTTCATGTAGCAATGAAAGAGTCTGAAAAGGCAGAGATAGCTACACTGGTGACTTAGGAGAAACTTCAGCTTTCAAAAACAAAGGAAATTAGGCTAGCAGACTTGTGGATTAGGCCAACATTTGGTGGAAGAGGAAGAAAGATGACTGGAACTCTAGAGGCCCACCATAATAGATTTTAGTATTCAACCATGAGAGTAGAAGAGAGAGATGATATCATGTATCAAAACATTAAGCATGCATTCTTCCAACCAACAGAGAAGAGATGATTACTTTGCTTCATTTTCATTTGCATAACCATATCATGATGTGGGAACCAAGAAGACCAAGGATGTCTAGTTTTATGTGGAGGTAATGGATGTGGTCCAAAATTTAGGAAGGGAAAGAAGTTCAATGTATGATCCTAATGAAATTGAGGAAGAACAACAAGAGAGGGACAAGAAAAATAATATCAATGCAGAGCTTCAAGGATTTGTCAAGCAAGTAAGAGAGATATGGGAGCAACCTTGTCTAAAATATTTTGAACTAGATTTTGATGTACCATTTAGAGAGCTTGGTTTTCATGGAGTTCCTTTCAAAGCCTCTTCTTTTATTGTTCCTATAGTAAACTATTTGGTAGGGTTGGTGGAATTACCTTACTTAGTAATCACTATTAGTGAGATTGAGATTGTTAATCAATTAGGTGCTAATTTCCTGTAGCAATGAAGGAGTCTGAAAAGGCAGAGAGAGCTACACTGGTGACTTAGGAGAAACTTCAGCTTTCAAAAACAAAGACAATTAGGCTAGCAGACTTATGGATCGGGCCAACATTTGGTAGAAGAGGAAGAAAGATGATTGGAACTTTGGAGGCCCACCATAATGGATTTCAATATTCATCCATGAGATCAGAAGAGAGAGCTGATGTCATGTATCAAAACATTAAGCATGCATTCTTCCAGCTAGCAAAGAAGGATATGATTTCTTTGCTTCATTTTCATTTGCATAACCATATCATGGCGTGGGAACCAAGAAGACCAAGGATGTCTAGTTTTATGTGGAGGTAATGGATGTGGTCCAAACTTTAGGAGGGGCAAGAAGGTCAATGTATGATCCTGATGAAACTGAGGAAGAACAACAAGAGAGGGACATGAAAAATAATATCAATGCAGAGTTTCAAGGATTTGTCAAGCAAGTAAGAGAGCTATGGGAGTAGCCTTATCTTAAAATATTTTGAACTAGAGTTTGATGTACCATTTAGAGAGCTTGGTTTTCATGGAGTTCCTTTCAAAGCCTCTTCTTTTATTGTTCCTATGGTAAATTGTTTGGTAGATTTGGTGGAATTACCTTTCTTAGTAATCACTATTAGTGAGATTGAGATTGTTAATCAATTAGGTGCTAATTGATTGTAGCAATGAAAGAGTCTAAAAAGGCAGAGAGAGCTACACTGGTGACTTAGGAGAAACTTTAGCTTTCAAAAACAAAGGCAATTAGGCTAGCAGACTTGTGGATCAAGCTAGCATTCGGTGGAAGAGGAAGAAAGATTACTGGAACTCTAGAGGCCTACCATAATGGATTTCAGGATTCAACCATGAGAGTAGAAGAGAGAGTTGATATCATGTATCAAAACATTAAGCATGCATTCTTCCAACCAGCGAAGAAGGAGATGATTAGTTTGCTTCATTTTCATTTGCATAACCATATCATGGAATGGGAACCAAGAAGACCAAGGATGTCCAGTTTTATGTGGAGGAAGTGGATGTGGTCCAAACTTTAGGAGGGGAAAGAAGGTCAATGTATGATCTTGATGAAATTGAGGAAGAACAACAAGAGAGGGACAAGAGAAATAATATCAATGCATAGTTTCAAGGATTTGTCAAGCCAGTAAGAGAGCTATAGGAGCAACCTCATCTAAAATATTTTGAACTAGATTTTGATGTACCATTTAGAGAGCTTTGTTTTCATGAAGTTCCTTTCAAAGCCTCTTCTTTTATTGTTCCTATGGTAAAATGTTTGGTAGAGTTGGTGGAATTACCTTTCTTAGTAATCACTATTAGTGAGATTGAGATTGTTAACCTTGAGAGAGTAGAACTTGGGAAAAAGGAATTTGATATGGCTATTGTTTTTAAAGACTTCAAGCGGGATGTACTCTGAATTGACGCCATTCCTCAATCTTCACTTGATGGCATCAAGGAATGGCTGAACTCCATGGATATAAAGTATTATGAAAGCATAATGAACTTGAACTGGTGGCCAATTTTGAAGACTATTACTAATGATCCAGATAAATTTATTGAAGATGGTGGTTGGGAATTTTTGAATATGGAAGCTAGTGATTTTGATTCTGATAATTCAGAAGAGTCAGATCAAGGATATGAACCCTTGGATGTAGAAGAGGAATCAAAATTAGATGAGGAAGGTTCAAAAGATGAAACTCTTGTGGAGTTAGATGAGGATGAAGAAGAAGAATATTTTGAAGGGGAGGAAGGAAAAACATGGGATGAATTAGAATCCAAACCCAAAAATGAAGATAAGGAAAAATGAGATGAGTCTGGTAGTGAAGAGGAAAGGCGACAACGAAAGGTAAAAGCTACAGGGAAGTCTCAGGCACCTGATATTAGAGATTCAAGAGGAATGACTGCCAAGAGGCATAGAGTCAGATGAATTGAGTTCATCTACATCCCTCTACTATTTATTGATGCACATAAATGGTTCAACTGTTTATGCAAATGATACATATATGTTAACTTGATCAGTGTTGTTACTTCGGTAGTTTGACTTCTATGGCAACCGACCATTAGGCCATTCTGTGCGGGAGCACATTTACATTTTTAGTTAGCTTTTTTGGATAGCTCTACTTGGTGTTAAGGACATTCCATTTATCCTTTGAATGTTAAGAATTCTAGTATTACATGCTTCTCTATGTTCATTAGATTAGGTTGTAGGATTTTTACTGCTGATTTCTTTATTTATGAAGTTTTTTTAACTTGGAAGACAAGAATTTATTGCCTTTTTTTTACATTAGATGGAAAACTTAAGTGGTTGGTTAGCTACGCTAAGTGATGTAGAATACAAGGATGTGTTAGATCTATAAGATGCCTACCAAGATGCATCAAAACATTCTTACATGTTAAAAGAATGGAAACATCATGAGAAAGGATGGAAAAGATGCATGTGGATCACTTAGTAGAATGGCAACATGAATTCAATGAAGCACTCCTTGAGATACCAAGGAAGCACTCCTTGTGAGACCATGTTTGAGAGAAAACAAGATAAATCAAATCAACATGGGACTAAGTTACTCAAATGATACAACTCATAACTTAAATGAGGACACTTAGGAGATATTAAAAGAAAATGGTCATTAATTAAAAGATGCGATGAAAATAAGGCATGAATGTCACCCACTACCCTTTAAGGAAAACAATATTTTTTTTCGCAACATGAAATAATGGGACAATTGAGTGGGATCTAAGGCCAACAGAGAAGCACTGTAGAACTCATCCTACACATCAATAAACAACTCAACACAAGAAATGCAAATTGACATATTAACACAACAATATCCAACTAAGTTATTGAAATTCAACTATTGATACCGCATTCTCCATCCAGATTAAAAAATCGGCCCACTTTTTGCTTTGTAACTTTTCCTTTTCAAATTACTTTTGATGCCGACCATATTTCTCCTCTTGTGAAAACATGGCACATGGACTAGTTAAACTAATTACTATGCAATCATTTACTTTTTCTTAGGAAATTAAAAAAATATCATTTAACATATTAAATATACTTACAAATTTACATATCAAGGCCTGTAAACCTTGTTGGCCATTATGATGTGTGACATAGAGTTTTTGAAACCTAGCCTTGGAGGCCTTGTCCTAAAACATATACTAATTCAATTTAACTATGCACAAATAAAATTTAAAAATCGTTTAATAAATTTGATATAATCTTATGAGAAAATTCAAATACTTGTGTACTCTCCTCACCAGACTTCCTCTGTGCATTAGACTTCTCATATGCTTTTACAAGCTCTTTCCATACTTTGACACTTACATCAATTGGCCTTTTTTTGAGCCTTAGCTCGAGTGGGATTTTTTTATCTTCTTAGTTTGGTTGCACCAAAATATCTTGCAATTTTGAGACATTCGTAGCTTTACCTTCTTCATAGACCAACCTATGCCAAATTCAGTCTCCATGTCATTGATAATTGCTTTTTACAGGTGTATGGGTATCTTTGAGAATGGAAAATGTAGATGGTCTTTGAACTATTGAAGGCATGATTCCTTCAACCTATTCACAAACCCTTTTCTAGCATCTGTCATTCAGACTTCCCCTAAAACCACATTGTATTCCATCTTGGTATTGTAGCTACCAATGCAAGATTGAAAATATGGCGTGGTTGAAGAAGTCTGTGTCCCAGGAGTGGGTTGCATAGTGGAAGCCTCTGCTCCATGTTCTACACTCCTAGAGTTTACTATTACTGATTTCCTCCTGGATCTTTTGCTTGATCCAAGACTACATGGGGAATCAATTGATTCCCTTTGACACGGTTGATTTGGTTGTGATGTTTGAGGGGCTTCACTAGACCAATTTTATATGTATCTGGAAAGCATTGTCCAATGCACATCATCCAAATTGTTCACTGCCTCTGCGCCCAATATGGAAGCCAATGCCTCTTTATCTTTGTTAGTCACATGTCCCTATATATATAATAAATTTCTTCTTTTAAATTTAAAAGAAAAAAACTAAAAACTAAAAATGAAAGAAACAATGGAAACATTTACAAATCTATAAATTGACAATGAATTACCTCATTGTGGCCAAAGTCTACTCCCTTTGTTCTCTTCCCTCTATTGCTTGACATTTTGAGGTGACCAAGGGCAAATTATTTTCGTTCAGTCTGTGGAGCCAAACGAAGTACACACTGTCAAGTATGAAAGTTTCCGTCTAGTTTGTGGTATGAAAGTTTTACCTTGAATGCCTCTCTTTTTGGATTTAAATGCCTATGAATCAATTTCTTGCACACTTGTATAGAATATAAATATATTTGAGAGGATATAAATATATGCAAAATGAAACAAATGTATTGTGAAAAAATCAATGCTTGCGCACCTATATAGAATGGTAATCTTTGGGGGATAAAAAGGGTGCAAAGGTGGTTTTATTGAGAGTTAATGTTACCAATTTTTCGCCACAACTCAATTGGTGGAGCTGGATTAAACATTGTTATATCTTAAAGTGAAATTACAGCTATTTTTGCATTATGCTTAAGGGTTGTTTGCACCTTGTTCATTGTTCGTCAAGTGACAATTGTGCATTAAAATGAGGAAACAAAATTTTAGAAGTGCTATTCAATGTTTTTACAATTAAATGAAGTATAGAATTGAGCATATAAACAACAAAGCATTTTAAATGCTTTCATTTGTTTCATGGAATAATTCATATTTACAGAGCTTCATTTGATTGCAAGAATTCAAATGATAATACAACAATGCATTGAGATGCATTTTCTTTTCAAAATGAAAAGCATGAGATTGAAATCAAATATCCACACAAGCCGTGGATGGGACTGTCACAGTGCATCACCAGTATCACACTACATTATGGAAGATGCATTAAGGAAGAAATCACATAAGTAACAACATAATCATCATTTCCTGATGGATTGATGGTTGATGCTAAAATGGTGCACCTTTTGTCTTCTCCAAGCTCCGTTGACCTGTAAGAAGGAAGAGAGGGATGTCAGAGGCTCCGATTATGAAGATACCTATCTGAACCATCAACAATAATGTAGTCTACTATTAATCATGCACTAAAACAATCAAGAAAAGTACAGAAACATGAGCTGAAAGAGAAACATCAACATGATCATGATATATTGTTTTTTATGCTAACTTCGTTTGTTTCTTTGTGCAGGTATAGGGAAAATCATGAAGCTAATTATTATTTGAAGACCAAGCATGTGGAAAAAAATGGGCTCCCACAAGGGTAGAGCTCAACATGCTGCCCTTATTCATTACAAGTGGGCCAAGATAGTAATCGCATCATCATATTCATCAAGAAAAGAAATGATATACACCTAAAAGAGTTAAGCAGAGTTATCTATCAAGCTATTAAACCAACTGTGCATTCATAACAATCAGGTAAATTCTTTCTAAAAGCTACAGGTGAACAGTGAGTTTAATCTGCTCAATCATCTAACTGAGTACATTCATCTCAAACATTGTTGTAAGGTTTACGTTCTTTTTCCACAGTAATATTTATTCATCATGTTCATAATATCATGCAAAGATCAACAGTGTTCTTTCTCTCAATCCAGAACAGTGAACAGGCATACATAATGCCTTAATAAAGAGAATTGTTTCAATTTTTTCATCTCAGAAGAGAGCAAATTCATGGAACAATTTATTAAATGGAGCATAAAAATGCATGAAGAGTGCTAGATATAAGCAGTTTAGTCATTCATTGAGTGGTGAAGCAATCAACTTGCTTGTAGGTACAGAGTACAGCGTGCAGGTGAAAGTCATTTCAGAATAATCAGGGGATGACAAAGCATAAGAGAAAGTGTTTCTGAAGTGTTACCTGGTTGAAACAATCAAGTAAGATGCAGTCCATAGAACTACAATGTTCCAATTGAAATCTCTGCATAAGTCCAAGAACAAAATCAAAATTCAATCATCCTAAGATTCTTCAAGGAAAATCAATAAGGAGACAGCATCAAAGTGACCTATAAGGAGTATGGATACCATCATTTTATTGTGGTCACTAAACAATGAGATCGCAACTGTTCTTATTCTCAAATGTGAAATATGAAGATAGAAACAAGAGTTTTTGTAGATTAGATGGTGATATAGCAAGAAGACAGTCATTTAAGAATGAACATAGGTGATTAAGGAAAAGTCTGAATGAAGATTTGGAATGCATCTGCAAAGAATGTAGCTGTGAGTACATGAGAGGTTTAAAGTAGACGGCTAATCTACAGGTTAATCAAAAGATTTATGTGTGTAAAGAAGAAACAACATGGAGATGATAGTTAAAAATATAAACAAAGATACATTTTCAAAATCTCATGAACCAGTGTGAAGGTTTCAATAGTAATACATTCAGAAATGCATTTGCTTCACAAATGAAAAACACTCATATGCTGAATATGGAAGAATTGGAATGCCAAAAGGAGCCAGGGTTTTAAACAGTAATCAAAATATGCAGCTTTTGTTTGTTTTTCATACACCCACATTGGGGTTTGAATTTATAACACATAATTCTACATATCACAAATTAACTCATATGATGAGGATTTCACACAGAAAAATGCAGAATAAAGGATGGGTCGAGCCCAATTTTTTGAGTAATCAGAATATACAATTTTTCTTTATTCTCCTGCATACCCACATTGGGGTTTGAATGTGAGACATCGATTTCCTAAAGGTACGCCTATACCCAAATGAAGGTTTTAACATAAAGGAAAAATGATGTTTTTTTTCTTAGAATAGCATATACCCATGTGAGATTTTGGCGAAATACAGGGAATTCATACAATGTCTTCATGGTCGAATTTGAAGGATTTAGGAATAAGTATGATTTCTGCAAAATAACGAATACCCATGTCTAGTTTGCAACTGAAAGTGCAAAGTAAGTAAAAAGTCAACATGGGTCAAGCTAGGTTTACATGAATATCAAAACACACAGATTTTTTGCTATTTCCAGGTTACTCATATGGAGATTTCTACAAATAATAAAAAATAGATGCTTTCTATTATCACCCATGTCAAGGTTTTATAAAGAAATGCAAAAGAAGATAATGAAAAGACATGGGTCGAACTTAAGAATAAAGAATACATATTTCTTTCAATTCTTATGATATTCATGTAGGGGTTCGCTCAAAATGTGAAAGAAGAAAGAAATTCCTATTTTGGGTCGAGCCCAAAAGTTTTAAATATGCTCTTTCAGAGATACACATGGTGCGGCCTGAGTATGGCCATGAATTCATAAGTAAAAAAAAGCTTTCTTGAGCTTTCTGTAGAGAGAGATATATGCTTAGAACGAAACTTACCAATTCATGCCTGTAGAAGTTCACATGTAGTCGCGACCAAAGCTCTACAAAGTTTCAAAACCCCAAGCAAAACCAAGACACGAGCTCTCATGCATGGCGGCCAGTGGATACAAAGAACACATAAATAACAAAATCACAAGCACAAAAGATTATAAAAGTTTCAAATACTATGTTATAGCCACGGCCACAAGACCAAGGATACCTCAAGAAGTGAAGTCATAAAGAAACTATGCTCAATAGCTCACCTTGTGTGCAAAGAAGCAGAGGAGTCTGCAAACAAAACTCTCACATGGAGCTTCCAAGCGGGAGTTCATGCTCATACATCGCGGCCAAGAAGAATAGATCATGAGAATGGAAAGAGAAATCAGAGACCAAGTATGTACAGGCTGCGACCTTAATGGCCATTATTTCTTTTCAAATGAAGTGGAAAAACCACAATACTTCAGAAATCAAGCTTACCCAGTGAAGGATTCAACTATCTAAAGACAAAGGTGAAGATTCTCAAGGACATGAGCTACAGACTAAGCTCAATCATGGCAACGCTATCCTTTCATGCAGAGACCAGGGTCTTCAAAAATGATGATTGCAAAAATGAATTGATTTTTAGGGTTTGACTTCTTTTTGTCTCATGCCCTAATTCGAGCTAAGTCGAACATTATGATTACCTTGAATATTCACTTTTGACAATAGCATGTGGAGAAATTCAAATTTAGGGTTATTTTGCACTATGAATTTAAAATCTAAAGCTTAATACTTTTGGTGGCCGAATTCTCATCTGCCTAGGTGACTTTGTTTAAGTCCTTAGGGCTGGTGTTTCTATATTAACATTCAGACTTGTGCCTTAGTAAGAATTGAAGATTTGAATATCCTAGTTTTATTGATTTTGTGAGAAATCAATAAGAATTGCAAGGTAATCTCACTCATGACTTAGGGTGTTGTCTTTTAATTGATTTTGAAGAAATCAACAGAGGAATCAAGAAGTAATATGCCTTGATATTTTTATGATTTTTTAAAAGAAAAACCAAGCATCGTATTGGTGGAATAAGGTTGTATTTATTTTTTGCAAAAGATTTAGCATTCTTTAATTGCAAAAATAGACAAAATGTAAAATTTACAATCATGTAAAGCAGAAGCATAAAGCAATATTTATAAATTGTTTTATGATTTCTTGCTATTTTTAGCAGATTGGTATTGACTTTTCCTCTTGGTCGGATTTGAGTTTCATCTTGGAGAGATAAGGTGTTTTTATGGCTTTTAAATCAGATTCAACCTATTTTTAGAGGCTTTTCAGTGTGAGTACGGAAAAAGAGAGTTTTTATGCTTTGATGCAGACTTTTGAGACAGTTTGAAGCTTTTTCCCTTGAGATTCTTTGTGAGCTTGGATTAGGGTTTCTTGAGAGATATATTTTGAAGAGACTTGGTCTTCTTCCTCTTCGGAGTTCAGATTTTAGTTTCTTGCTCTTAACACTTTGGAGCTTGTAAACTTTTTGTACTCAATTTTTGAGAGTTTCACTCCTTTATCTAATTAAAAACAACATTCCTATCTCTAATTTCTGTCTAAACTTGCAGTTTTAGTATGATGTTGATGTTGTGATTCTGTTTACAGATCCTCTTTATGTCCTAGTATTATAGATCATCGATGCAAAAAGTTCATTGTTGCAGGTTGCATGCTATTTTTACATTTAAACCTTCATGCAAATCAATTTTGCACTGGTGTTCATGAGAGATTGTGAATTCATTGTTGTGTTTCTGAAGATTGTTTTGTAAGAGAAATATCAGACTATTTTGTGAGATAAATATCAAAGTCATTATTAGGTTTTGTGGATTATTTTAAGTCATAGGTTTTATTTTCAAAGTTATCCTTCTTACTTTTTCCTTCAGAAAAATACTTAGAATAGGATCAATCATTTGGAGAACCAACTCACTTTGGAGATTCCTTCTTCATTCAGATCACCTACAACTGAAGAAGGTTTCCATGTTTCAGTAGATTGTTGAATATTGTATTTAGTAGGGCGAAAATCTAATTGATAATAGTTTTTGGCACTCCCGGTGGGACTTTTAAAAGTTATATCAAATAAATTTCAGAGTTTTAATTTGCTGTTTGGTGTATGCAGCAGATTTTTCCAGCTTTTTAGAGGCTCATTTCAATATATCTGGCGACTCCGATTCTAATTTTTGCATGCTAGTGTAGCCTGCGCTTGAGAAAGATACAAACAAGATCAAGTACTACACCTTTCGAGTATCGAGAGTTGTCCCCACCATGAAGAAGAGGTAGAACAACAAGGAGGCTTTTTGAGACACCTGCAAGATCGAGATCAACACCTCCGGTTTTTAGTTCCTTGGTTTTGTCACAAGGAGTATCGGTTCCAATTTCACAAGTACCGCCAATGGCATTAGCAAGGCAGCACCCGTTCGCACCTTTCAATGGAGGTACTCCATTAAATATCATTCAGCATGACAACATCCCAGTTGCAGCCCTTAGAGGTCTTCCATACTTCATCAGGGAGGACTTCACTACACCGGTTGAGCACATCCGTGACGTAGCCACGTTATGCTCAGTGCATAATATCACGCAGGAGAACGTCGCATTAAGGCTGTTGAGTGCGTCAATCAAAGGGAAGGCGTTACAATGGTTTGGAGGTCTCATAGCCAACTCAATCGCGACATGGGATGTGTTAGGTAATGGTTTATATCAACATTTTGCTGATAAATCTGATAACCTATCTTTATTAGAGTAGCTGAGCACCATTCAGAGGGTGCCACACGAGCACTTGACCGACTTCAACTACTAATTTCAGAGAACTTGGGACATGATTCTTGCAATGGTAAAACCTTTACCAGCACACGCTTTTCTATTTTACTTAAAAGCTTTGAATAGTAAAATTGCAGTCATGACTCAATCTATGGGTGGGCTTACACTCTCTAACGCCTACGACATAGCCATTAGCGCTAAGAACTGTCTCATCCAAGCTGGAGACATAGCCCCTAGACCTTCTATACCTTTTTTTCTAGAAATACAACCACCTACCCCTACTGCTGTACCTCCCTTACTTGTTGTCCTGCCTATTCTAGCAATAGGCTATTATAATGCAGCCCAAGAAGTTGCTGCTCTAACCCCAAATCAGGAGATGCAAGAGATTAAAAGCATATTAAAGACCTTTGGAAATGATCTTGTGACCATTAAAAATCATGTTGTCTAAGAACATAAGCCTTATCTAGCCCCTTATCAGCAAAACCAGTCAAATAGGCCTACTTTTCAGAACGATTACCAAGCCCAAAGAAGGAATTTTAATCCTTGGCCATTCCAGCCATACAATCCGAACACAGCTAGTTCATCAAAGGAACTTGTGCCCCAAAATAATGTTGCCCAGGATTGCGATTGGTGTTATTTGTGCAATTAACCCCATAACCAATCAGCGTGTGCTAATGGAATGAGAAATCAGGCTTTAATGATCCAAAACAACTATGTTGGTTCAAAAAATCTTGCAGATTAGAATCAAGAACAAGATAACGTGGAGGTTGCCTTGCCGAACTGGCAGAGCTCTGAATTCTGTGGCGTGAATGGTCAAGATCAGCAAAATTCATCTATTTCGGCTAATACTAGGTCAAAAAAGAGAGTTATGGATTTGGGACAACAAGCTAGAAATTCACAGCAGCAGCCTGCAAATAGTAAGCAACCCATTTCATCGAATGCTAATGCTCCCATGTAGCCTAAAATGTAGATTCTGCAAAGAGGCCAAGAGATACCTAGCAAGGAGTAGTCACGAACGCATTCACAACCTTTGCAGAGGAAAAATGATGCTTCTGTCACAAAAAACTAGCAGAAGGTAAATTCTTCATCATTTAATATTGTCGAGCATCTCAAGAAAACCACTATCAGTATGTTGGTATTAGATGCTTTACACCTTCTAGGGTAGAAAGGTTTACTACAGGAAGCTTTAGCTGAGTTGTCTATTTCTGACAACGCTAATCAAGGAGTTGCAAAGGTCGTGCTTGCTAATGATTTGGAGGATAAAAATGAGCAGAAAAGGAAAGAGGTAAAGCCTCCTCCGTTCTATTTAAGTCTGATCATTGGCGATAAAATTGTTCATAATTGTATAGTTGATTCTAGTGCCAGTAGTTCAGTCATGCCTAAGATTTTAGCTGATAAGTTAGGTCTTGATAAGTAGGAGGTATTTTTCCATAGCGTGTCAAATTATGATATTGCTATCAGGATTCAACCGTGTAGTTTCGAGTCAAACTCATTGACCCATGTTTCATGAGTAGTGGTTCACCGGAACCCATCTCTCGTGATATCGAACGGTCCACTTAGCACTCATTACATCTAGGTGATGCTCACAGAGGTGAAGCACTGGTCCGTCCCGGGCGGTCACCCATCTCGGTACTGCTCCAACTCAAGCGAGCTTAACCAGGGAGTTTTCTCCAAGGTTAAGCCCGCTTGAGTTGTTACCCCATTTGCAAAACCTTCAGCAAGTGTTGTGCCTTATGAACCATTCGATGTCATGAGAGATGGGTTCCGGTGAACCACTACTCATGAAACATGGGTCAATGAATTTGACTCGAAACTACACGGTTGAATCCTGATAGCAATATCATAATTTGACACGCTGTGGAAAAATACCTCCTACTTATCAATTGATGAGCTAAAGGGGCTCTATTATGAATGGTTCATAAGGCACAACACTTGCTGAAGGTTTTGCAAATGGGGTAACAACTCAAGCGGGCTTAACCTTGGAGAAAACTCCCTGGTTAAGCGCGCTTGAGCTGGAGCAGTACTAGGATGGGTGACCTCCCGGGACGGACCAGTGCTTCACCTCTATGAGCATCACCTAGATGTAATGAGTGCTAAGTGGACCATTCGATATCATGAGAGATGGGTTCGGTGAACCACTACTCATGAAACATGGGTCAATGAATTTGACTCGAAACTACATGGTTGAATCCGATAACAATATCATAATTTGACACGCTGTGGAAAAATACCTCCTACTTATCAATTGATGAGCTAAAGGGGCTCTATAATGAATGGTTCATAAGGCACAACACTTGTTGAAGGTTTTGCAAATGGGGTAACAACTCAAGCGGGCTTAACCTTGGAGAAAACTCCCTGGTTAAGCTGGCAGCTGGCAAGGGATGGGTGACCTCAGGGACGGACCGATGCTTCACCTCTGTGAGCATCACCTAGATGTAATGAGTGCTAAGTGGACCATTGATATCATGAGAGATGGGTTCCGGTGAACCACTACTCATGAAACATGGGTCAATGAGTTTGACTCAAAACCGGTTGAATCGATAGCAATATCATAATTTGACCCGTGGAAAAATACCTCCTACTTATCAATTGATGAGCTAAAGGGCTCTATAATGAATGGTTCATAAGGCACAACTTGGCGAAGGTTTGCAAATGGGGTAACAACTCAAGCGGGATTAACCTTGAAAACTCCTGGTTAAGCTGAGCCTCTGAGGATGGGTGACCTCGGGGATGGACCGGTCTTCACCTTTGTGAGCATCACCTAGATGTAATGAGTGCTAAGTGGACCATTCGATATCATGAGAGATGGGTTCCGGTGAACCACTACTCATGAAACATGGGTCAATGAGTTTGACTCGAAACTACACGGTTGAATCCTGATAGCAATATCATAAGTTAGGTCTTGTTTACGAGCCTAATCCTCAGAAAGGTATAGTGCAATTAGATGGGTCTGCTATTAAAACTGCTGGTATTATAAAAAATTTGGCTCTTACTTTGCACGCATCCTCGAGTTTTTCTATTCATCAGGATATACATGTCATTGACTTACCGCTGCACTTTGCCATTTGTCTCTCGAGGGATTTTACAGCCAAGTTGGGTGGGTTTATGTCTTCTGATTGGTCTCATTTGTTTTTTAGAACAAGGTATGGTATGAAAGTGACCATAAAGTCTGAGCTTCTCACCAAAGACCATATTGAACCATATTCACCAAATCCTATAAATGCTAACATTTACGCCACCTCTACACTGGAGCAAACCATGACCTCAAACTGTAGCACCCATGTAAACAATATCAATCTAGATGAATAGGCAACCAAAGATCACAAGCTTGATCCGTTTCAGCACATAGATGAGATAGGATTAGGAGTCTATATGATTCGAGAACTTGATTGCGATATGCCTAATCTTTGTAAAGAGGAAGAACCGTCTGCAGAAACAGGAAATGAGCTTTGGAAGCTTTATTTCGATGGTTCGAGAAGCAGTATTGGTGCTAGAGGTGGGGCTATGTTGATATCACTTGAAGGAGATAAATACTTTTCAGCTTGCAGATTTGCTTTCAGTTGTTCGAATAATACAACCGAATATGAAGCGTTGGTGCATGGCCTTGAATGGGCCCACAAAAGAGGTATTAAACACATGCAAGTTTATGGTGATTCAGAACTAATTGTAAATCAGGTCAGAAATTTAAATGTTGTCAAGAATGATTTGCTTAAGAAACATAAGCATCATGTATGGGATTTAATGGAGGATTTTGATGCTTTTAATATTGTTTTGATTCCTAGAAATGAAAATAAGCATGCTGATAGACTCACTGCCCTAGGAGCCTAGTTTGATATTCCCAATGAGATTCATAAAGTAGAGGCACGTCAATATGTAAAAATAGTGGTCAAACCTTTCATGCCTGACAATAATGTGAGCTGACAAGTTTTTGACAGCAATGAGCAAATCGTAAATTTTTTGATTGCTGAAGCTGAGTTTGCAGATGGAAACCGGCAAAAGTGGCAGCAGCAATATGATGACCAGATTGTGCAATTGAAGACCAACAAGCTTCCCAAAGGATTGGTGACCTTGGAATCTGTGTTCAATTCAGATGACCAAGTGCGTAAAGACAAATGCAACTTGATTGTTAAAAAAGAACATTATGCAGCCATTGAAATTTTCAAAGGCAAGCTTCTCAAGCTGGGAAAGGTATGTAGTAAAGACGAACAACAAGCATTTATTCTATTATATAAGAAATTTAGTGATGTTTTTGCTTGGGAGTACAAGGATTTGAGAGGTTTTAACCCATAACTAGCCCAATATACCATTGAACTAGAACCCGACACAAAACCGATAAGGCAGAAATAGAGACCGCTTAACCCCAAGTTAGAACACCTTATGAAGGCTGAACTGAATAAACTAGTTGAGAGTGGTATTATTTTTCCTATTAAACACACCTCTTGGGTGTCAAATTTAGTACCAGTTAGGAAGAAAAGTGGGGAAATCAGATTATGTGTCGATTTTTGAGATTTAAATAAAGCATCATTGAAGGACCATTACCCACTCCCTTCCATGGAGCAAATTCTGCAGGCAGTTTCTAGTTCTGACATATTTTATTTACTAGATGGTTACTCAGGTTAGAACCAAATTTTGGTTAAGCAAGAAGATCAATTCAAAACAACATTTACAACCAAGTGGGGCACGATGGCCTACAAGAAGATGCCTTTTGGCTTATCCAATGCTAGAGCAACGTTTCAGCGTGCGATGGATATGGCCTTTCATGACCTCATGAACAAGTTTGTTCTGGTATACTTAGATGATATTACTGCTTTTTCCAGAAATGCTAACGAACACCTTGATCATTTGGAGCAGATTTTTCAGAGATGCAGAGAGTTCGAAGTGTCTCTCAATCCGAAGAAGTGTATATTTTCAGTGCACAAAGGAAAACTGCTCGGACATATTGTTTCAAAGCAAGGTATTTCTATAGACCCTGAAAGAGTTTCCGCAATTCTTGAATTGCCATTACCAGCTCATAAGAAAGGCTTGCAAAGCTTTCTTGGAAGAATAAATTTCATGTGGAGGTTCATACCGAATATTACAGCTTTGCTGCAACCTCTCACTTCTATGCTTAAAAAGAATATGCCATTCAGTTGGACCAAGGAAGGTAAGAGGAGATTTGAGTAGATTAAGGAAGCTCTCGCAACCACTCCTACTCTCATTAATCCAAATTTTGACAAGGAATTCATCTTGTATTCCTTTGGAGGAGTGGATACAGTTTCAGCTATGTTATGCCAACAAAACGATGAAGGCTTGGAGTAGCCTATTGCATTTTTCAGCCAAGTATTGCATGATTACGAGGTAAAATATTCTTTTGTCGAGATGCATGTTTTTGCTATTGTGAGAAGTTTGAAGAAATTCAAGCATATGCTGTCCAACAACAAGATTCATTTGTTGGTAGCTCATTCAACTGTTAAGGATTTTCTACTTAACAAGGATATTAATGATAAGCGTGCTGTTTGGATTACCAAAGTAATGGAATTTGATGTTGATATAAAAGTAACCAAGCTTGTTAGAGGCAAAGGTTTGTGTGAACAGATTGTTGGTAATGAGGACAACAACTTAAAAGAAGCTACAAATACATAAACAGTGCTAAATAACGAGGTTGCGGGTGCTGTTCCAGTGTTGCCTACTACTTGGTTACAATAGATGATGCATTATTTGCAAATTGGTGAGTGCCCCGAAGGCTTAGACAGAGCGAAAAGAAGGTATTACAGATTACAAGCCATCCCTTATGCAATCATTGACAACATTATTTATAGGAGAGATTTCCAAGGTGTTTTATTATGTTGTATTCAACCTGATCAAGTTAATAAGCTTTTAGCAGAGTTTCATGATGGACCTTCAGGAGGTCACTTTGCTGCAAGAACAACAACCCTAAAGATTATGTGGGCTGGTTATTACTGGCCAGATTTGTTTAAAGATGCTATTGCTTAGGTTAGAAAATGTGAGAAATGTGCTTTATTTTTTGGAAAATAGAGGCTTGCACCACTGCCCCTGCATCCGATTCAGGTAGAATAGCCCTTTGCCAAGTGGGGCCTATATTTTATTGGTCCTATCAATCTACCTTTAAGCACTGGTCATAAGTGGATTCTTACTACCACAGATTATTTTACAAACTGGACCGAAGCTGTTGCTTTAAAAGAAGCAAACAAGACTTCAGTTCTTAATTTTTATCAGGATCTTGTGTCGAGATTTGGTGTTCCAGATTCAATCATTTCTGATAATGGTTTGGATTTTATTGGTTTGAGGATTTCTAATTGGTCAGTTAGAAATAAAATTTATTTGAACACGTCTTCTAATTATTATCCACAGAGCAATGGTCAGGCAGAATCTACAAATAAGAATCTGATTTGGATAATCAAGAAGACTGTTGAGGATAATCAAAGGACATGGCATGAAAAGTTGAAGTTAGTCCTTTGGGCTGACATGATAACTCCTAAAAGGGCTACTGGTTGTTCACCTTTTGTTCTAACTTATGGTAAAGAAGCTAAGTTACATGTCTCCATTGAGTTACCAACTTTAAGTTGTGTTAAGGAGCTAGAGTTGTTGAATGAACAACCTCTTGAAGTGAGGTTTGCATAGCTGGTAGAGTTTGAGGAAACCAAAAAGGAGGCTTTCAGACAGCTGGAGATACATCAAGCTCAGATGAAGAATTCTTTTGATAAGAGGGCAAGACCACGTGATTTCATTGTTGGGGATCTAGTTTTCAAGTGGAATGAATTTAAAAGAAAACCTGGACGTCATTCCAAGTTCGATGCAATTTGGGACGGGCCTTATGTGATCACAGAGTGCAAGGAACACAACGTGTTCCAACTTTCCAAGTTGACTGGAGAGGTGTTGTCTATCCCTGTTAATGGGATCCACCTCAAAAATTTCCTTTGAGATAAGTTCTATCTTGTAGTTAAGTAGAGTAGTATTGCAAATAAGTGCATTCTGCACATTTGCTTTCAGTAGTTTTGCTTTCCCTAAGCACTGTTGCGCATGTTCTGTTGGCTATCGGGGCCTGTTAGTCTACTTTCAGTTCAGTTTTATTTTCTTTTGCTACTGTTTGGAGTGTTGCTGTTCAAATTTTTGAGTTTCATGAAGGGGCAGTTTTGACTCCGCACCCAATGAAGTGTTTTAAGGCAACTGATCTATGCTTAGCAGGCAAGCGTTTAGCGGAAATCACCAAAGTGTTACCAATTTTTCACCACAACTCAATTGATGGAGCTGGATTAAACATTGTTATATCTTAAAGTGAAATTACAGTTATTTCTACATTATGCTTAAGTGTTGTTTGCACCTTGTTCATTGTTCATTATTGGATAGAACTACAATGTTCCAATTGAAATCTCTGCATAAGTCCAAGAATAGAATCAAAAGTTAATCATCCTGAGATTCTTCAAGGAAAATCAATAAGGAGACAACATCAAAGTGACCTATAAGGAGTATGGATACCATTGTTTTATTGTGGTCACTAAAAAATGAGATCATAATTGTTCTTATTCTCAAATGTGAAATATGAAGACAGAAACAAGAGTTGCTATAGATTAGATGGTGATATAGTAGGAAGATAGTCATTTCAGAATGAACAGAGGTGATTAAGGACAAGTCTGAATGAAGATTTGGAATGCATCCATGAAGAATGTAGTTGTGAGTGCATGAGAGGTTTAAAGCAGACAACTAATCTACAGGTTAATCTAAAGATTTCTGTGTGTAAAGAAGAAACAACATGGAGATGATAGTTAAAAATATAAACAAAGATACATTTTCAAAATCTCATGAGCCAGTGTGAAGGTTTCAATAGTAATACATTTAGAAATGCATTTTCTTCACAAATGAAAAACACCCATATGTTGAATATTGAAGAATTCGAATGCCAAAAGGAGCTAGGGTTTTACACAGTAATCAAAATATGCAGCTTTTGTTTGTTTTTCATACACCCACATTGGGGTTTGAATTTATAACACATAATTCTACATATCACAAATGAACTCATATGATGAGGATTTTACACTGAAAAATGAAGAAATAAAGGATGGGTCGAGCCTAGTTTTTGGAGTAATCAGAATATACATTTTTTCTTTATTCTCCTGCATACCCGCATTGGGGTTTGAATGTGAGACATAAATTTCCTCAAGGTACGCCTATACCCAAATGAAGGTTTTAACAGAAAGGAAAAATAATGTTTTTTTCTTGGAATAGCATATACCCATGTGAGATTTTGGTGAAATACAGGGAATTCATACAATGTCTTCATGGTCGAACTTGAAGGATTCATGAATAAGTATGATTTCTGCAAAATAACGAATACCCATGTCCAGTTTGCAACTGAAAGTGCAAAGTAAGTAAAAAGTCAATGTGGGTCAAGCTAGTTTTACATGAATATCAAAACACACAAATTTTTTGCTATTTCCAGGTTACTCATATGGAGATTTCTACAAATAATAAAAAATAGATGCTTTCTATTGTCACCCATGTCAAGGTTTTATAAAGAAATGCAAAAGAAGATAATGAAAAGACATGGGTCGAACTTAAGAATAAAGAATACATATTTCTTTCAATTCTCATGATATTCATGTAGGGGTTCGCTCAAAATGTGAAAGAAGAAAGAAATTCCTATTTTGGGTCGAGCCCAAAAGTTTTAAATATGCTCTTTCAAAGATACACATGGTGCGGCCTGAGTATGGCCATGAATTCATAAGTAAAAAAAAATCTTTCTTGAGCTTTCTGTAGAGAGAGATATATGCTTAGAATGAAACTTACTAGTTCATGCCTGTAGAAGATCACATGTAGTTGCGGCCAAAGCTCTACAAAGTTTCAAAACCCCAAGCAAAACCAAGACACGAGCTCTCATGCATGGCAGCCAATGGATACAAAGAACACATAAATAACAAAATCACAAGCACAAAAGATTATAAAAGTGTCAAAGACTGTGTTATAGCCGCGGCCACAAGACCAAGGATACCTCAAGAAGTGAAGTCATAAAGACACTATGCTCAATAGCTCACCTTGTGTGCAGAGAAGAAGAGGAGTCCATGAACAAAACTCTCACATGGAGCTTCCAGGCTTGAGTTCATGCTCATACATCGCGGCCAAGAAGAATAGATCACGAGAATGCAAAGAGAAATCAGAGACCAAATATGTACAGGCTACGGCCTTAATGGCCATTATTGCTTTTCAAATGAAGTGGAAAAACCACAATACTTCAGAAATCAAGCTTACCCAGTGAAGGATTCGACTATCTGAAGAAAAAGGTGAAGATTCTCAAGCACAGGAGCTACAAACTCAGCTCAATCATGGTGGCGCTATCCTTTCATGCAGAAACCAGGGTCTTCACAAATGATGATTGCAAAAATGAATTGATTTTTAGGGTTTGACTTCTTTTTGTCTCATGCCCTAATTTGAGCTAAGTCGAACATTATGATTACCTTGAATATTCACTTTTGACAATAGCACGTGGAGAAATTCGAATTTAGGGTTATTTTGCATTATGAATTTAAAATCTAAAGCTTAATACTTTTGGTGGCTGAATTCTCATCTACCTAGATGACTTGTTTAAGTCCTTAGGGCTGGTGTTTCTATATTAACATTCAGACTTGTGCCTTAGTAAGAATTGAAGATTTGAATATCCTAGTTTTATTGATTTTGTGAGAAATCAATAAGAATTGCAAGGTAATCTCACTCATGACTTAGGATTTTGTCTTTTAATTGATTTTGAAGAAATCAATTAAGGAATTGAGAATAATATGCCTTGATATTTTTATGATTTTTTAAAAGAAAAATCAAGCATTGTATTGGTGGAATAAGGTTGTATTTGTTTTTTGCAAAAGATTTAGCAATCTTTAATTACAAAAATAGACAAATTGTAAAATCTACAATCATGTAAAGCAGAAGCATAAAGCAATATTTATAAATTGTTTTATGATTTCTTGCTATTTTTAGCATATTTGTATTGACTTTTCCTCTTGGTCGGATTTGAGTTTCATCTTGGAGAGATAAGGTGTTTTTCTAGCTTTTAAAGTAGATTCAACCTATTTTTAGAGGCTTTTCAGTGTGAGTATGGAAAAAGAGTGTTTTTTCTGCTTTTATGCAGACTTTTGAGACAGTTTGAAGCTTTTTTCCTTGAGCTTCTTTGTGAGCTCGGATTAGGGTTTCTTGAGAGATATATTTTGAAGAGACTTGGTCTTCTTCCTCTTTAGAGTTCAGATTTCAGTTTCTTTCTCTTAACACTTTAGAGCTTGTAAAATTTTTGTACTCAGTTTTTGAGAGTTTCACTCCTTTATCTAATTAAAAACAACATTCCTATCTCCAATTTCTGTCTCAACTTGTAGTTTTAGTATGATGTTGATGTTGTGATTATGTTTACAAATCCTCTTTATGTCCTAGTATTGTAGATCATCGATGCTGAAAGTTCATTGTTGTAGGTTACATGTTGTGTTTACATTTAAACCTTCATGCAAATCAATTTTGCACTGGTGTTCATGAGAGATTGTGAATTCATTGCTATTTTTTTGAAGATTGTTTTGTGAGAGAAATATCAGACTGTTTTGTGAGAGGAAGATATGTACATGGACGTGGACCTAAAACTGTTAAACCATGTAGACCATAGTGGGTGACGAGAGCGGGTGTTCGAGGATTGACAATGGATCTTGCAGACACAACAAATGATTGCATTGGACAAGAGGTTGGTCAAGACTATAGTACATGGGATGAATAATTTGAGAAAATATATGACTGAAGTGAGGTTTTGTGTTGGATAGCATATTCGTTGAAATGATATAATTGGTGTACTAAACATTATTTACTATGTTGTGTACTATAGGGGCGAGACGAGGCCATGGAAACAGATCATGTCATATCAAATGAGGAAAAAATGGATGAAGCGAGACATTAGGTACTCAAATTTTGACTTAACTTAGGAAAAAATGATCTGATGGAATTTTTGATATGTCCATCTTTTTTCACAGTATTATTGAAATTTATAATGTATTATCCAATATTGACATAAATTAATGCACGTTGCTGATTATTTTATATGGAGATTGGAGCAAATGCAGAGCCTAAGCATTCAACTAGAAAAATAAGAAGATATGTACATGGAAGTGGACCTAAAAATGTTAAATCACATAAATGCTAGTGGGTGGAAGAGGATATGACAATGCATCTTCCAAACACAATAGATGATTGCACTGAACAAGAGGTTGGTTAGGACTATAGTACATGGAATGAATACTTTGAGAAAATTGTTATTTGTGGATGTTTTGTATGTCGTGGAAAGAAACAATTCAAATGAGCAATTGTACAAAGACATTACATATATGATGAGCTTCCAATTGGTGGTATGCTTCCTACAATCGATTCAAATCCAATAGGAATTGTGGTAAGGAATTTTCTAATTTGATATAAATAACATGTATACTTTGTTTAAACATTATTTTATATTATTTAAATAGCTTTTTTTTTCTCAATGGATACTTGCAGGATAAAGTTCTTGGTTTAAAGTTTCTTAGATCACCGACTTCCAGCCTAGAGGGCAATTTGATTATTTATCAAATGATACATCTAACAAAAATATGTGCCAATATACCAGCTCAAAAGATGAGGAATTGATGAAAACAAGTCACAAAACAAGAACCAGTTTAAAGATGCATAATTTTCTTAAAGACAGGGGGGAAGGTGGACTACATAACCTATGAGAATGAATGTGATGGAGATGATGGCTTTCCCCTGAGTTTGAGATCAATTTACAAAGAGACATTTGATTGTCGACTATATTGTGTTTGGCCTAGTGATCAACAACTACCTAGAGTGTACAAGGTGTTTCAATTTTGGGGATACAACTACATGATACAATCCTCCAATATTCATGGAGCGAATCTAGGCCTCTTTATTGTCCAAAATGTACATGTGGGATCTAAACATAGAAACAATTCATAACAAACCACTAGAAGATTAATGCCATATTATGGTCCATTATATTATAGTGGTGAATGGAGAAGGCTAGCAGAATATAAGCCTAACATGTCAGCATATGGTCTAAATTTGAATATGTATACACATTGTCTCCAATTGGAAAGTGGAAAAGAAATTAATAGAGGTCATCTTATGTATATAGATGGACATGCATACACACAAAAATATTGCAGGATTTATAAATAGTAGTAAGGGAAGGGACCCTAATGTAAGACGGAATTGTCAATTTGTTGAGGTCATAAATGATAAAGATGGATATATGGAAAGAGAGCTTGATAGATTGATAATGATTGAGGCTATTAAGGACCTTACCATTGGGGATGAGTTATTGATTGATTATCCCTTCTTAAAACACACTCTTGCGCAAAAGAAAAGGGAAGAACAAGGTCTCCCTAAGGATGTTCTTAAGGGAAGAAAACCAAAGAATAATAAGTGAGTATGGACTAATGTTTTATAAACTATGTTGTCAAAATTGTGTTTTATTTAAATTATTGTATAAAAAAGGTTGTCTATAAAATAATGTTCCATTATTCAATTGATGTATATATGTTCATACAATTTACATTTTTATTTTTTAAGCCATATTGGATTATATTTCTTTGAAATTAATACATTTATGATTTATCCAATTGTGGGAAAACATTATATAATGTTTGCATTTGTTGATAGGTAGAAGATGTTGATGAAACACACACTAATACCCATGAACCAACTAGGTTTTTAAGATTTGGACGAGATGATCCAAACCATCTTTTAAACAATACTAGGGTGAAAAGAGCAAGTTTGAAGAGATTACTACCACTTGAGAAATTTGAAGAGCTGATGAGATCTGCATACATTGATGACATGCCACCTAGCCTTAATAATGATGATCATGATAGTGAAAATGCAGTGCATGAAGAAGGATTGAATGAAATGCTTATAGGTTTCTTTGGGGATGGAAACAATGATGACAATAATGATCATATGGTTGACGGTAATGATGATAGCAGGGGTAATTACCACCAACGTAATGTTGATGATAACAACCTGAAAGACTCCATCAAGCAAGCAACGAACACATTTGTGTTCAAATCGGGTATAAGTAGAACCTCAAAACTGGCATGCACATTAATATTATTAGATATCAAGTCACTATTTGGTTGGTTAAACAAAGGATTCACTTCCCTACTGAAGTGAGTTGAAATCTATTTCTTACTTTGCATTGTCAATTGGTGTACACAATTCGTAAACATTCATCAACTTCGTTTATATTTCTTTAAGGGGATTTTAAAACCATATATTGTATATAAATAGTCCTAGTATAGATTGACATATCAAACATGTTCATCATAAGTCAAACATTCAATTGATTTAATCTTTGGAAATCTTACAGGGCACTAAAAAATAAAATATTCCCTGAAGAGAATGTGTTGCCATCAACTTGCAAAGATGCGCGTCTGTTGTTGGTTGAGTTCAGGATTGAATATAAGCAAATTCATTCATGTAAAAATGATTGCATTTTATATGGAGATGAATTTCAAAACAAGGTAGAATGCCCTGTATGCAAAGAGAAGAGATATCGTATAGATGTACAAGGTCCTATAGTTCCAAAGAAGGTTTTACGTCACATGCCAATTATACCTAGACTTCAATGAATGTTTCATTGCAAGTCACTTGCAAAATTGATGGAATGGCATGCAAAGAACATGAGTAAAGATGGATTCATGCGAATTCTGGCTGACTCCAAAGCAATGAAACACATAGAGGAAAAATGGCCAAGAAAATTCAAAGATGAACCCCATAGTATCAGGTTTGGTCTTGCAATTGATGGAGTGTGCCCATTCTCTTTCCTGAGCTCAAATTATAATGTTTGGCCAGTTAGATTGATAGTATACAATATTCCCCCATGGATGAGTGTTAGAAAGGAGCACCTTATTAATGCAGAAGCATCCTTGGGTCATGGAAATCTTGCATCACCCAAAAATATTTTCATTCCAGTTTGTCTTTGTTTCAGTTTCAGTTCAGTTCAAGTTGGTAGATTTGGAAGATCTTCATGTTTGCTTGCCAAATCTTGTGGATCTATGTTTACATCGTGGACATGTTCATTTTCCTTATTCCAAGATTTGAGTGTGATTGGTTCATTTTTTGGCAAGTTATCACTTCCAGATTATGTGGCAGTTTCTTGAACCGACATCAGAATAATGTTCTTATCTAACGACTAGTTTGATCACTTATGTATCTTACGGATCTTGGTGGTGTGATTCAAATTGTTCTATGGGGTGTCCCCGACCTTGTTTTAGGTCCACACTTCATCTTATGCATTCACCAAGGAGTAATTCAAATTGGAGGCCGACATATGCACGCACACATTACATTTTCCTTAATCAGAGATTGTAATAATCTTAGGGCCAACACAGATGTTTATGGATTTGTGAATGTGTATAAAACATTGTAATTGATTATTAGAAGGCAGTCATGAAGCTTAGAGAAAGGAGTTTCTCTTTAGGATTTTTGCTCACATTGAGGAGCATTAAGAAGAGGGTAATTTGAGCATGTTGTAATCAGGCCTGTGACTCGAATCTATAAGCCCGGATGTTGCTGGCTGTTTGTAATTGAATTCTTTGTTAATAAGAATATTTGAATCTATTTTTGCTTCCATTTTCTATGTTGCTTCCATTGTGTGACTCTCACTGCATGGTCCAGATTTTTCTCCTTGAGGACCCTTCAACTGTGGCTGCGTTACTTATGCGAACTCTCATTGTTCCAGGAAAACATCAAGTTAAAAACATGGATGTTTATCTTGCACCTTTTAATGATGAGATGCAACTGCTATGGAAAGGCATAAGAATGTATGACATATCATGTCATCCATCAAATAGGTCCTTCATGTTGTATGGTGTGCTATGTTGGACTATTCATGATTTCTCAGGACTTGGTGTTTGTTCTGGTAAGATAAAATATTTACATATTTACACTCATTATTTATTTTCATCCTAACTTTCATACTTAGTTTTATACTATTTTTTTGATGTTATTAACATTACTTATTGAATTGCAGGGCTTCAAACAAAGGGGATATTTTCATGTCCAAGATGTGTAGAACAATTTCAAGGGAAGTATTCTAAATATCTACATAAATTTATTTACGCAAACAATAAGGTTTTTCTACCACTAGATCATAAGTTTAGAAATCGCCTGAAGAATCAATTTGATGGAAAAGTTGAAAATAGAGGCCCTCCCATGATTATGGGTCTAGGTGATTGGCTTAAGAAGTATGAAGATGCTGAATTGAAAGCTTGGGAGGATTTTTTTGATCGGGGTGATTCAATTGAAGAACCAAAACAAGTTGTAGTTAATATGCCAGAAGGAATGAAAAGGAAATCCATATTTTATGAGCTCCCTTATTGGAAGGATCTATTAATATCTCACCTATTAGATCCTATGCACATCTTCAAATATGTACCAGATCCTATATTTCAACATATATCAGGAAAAGTGAAGGACAGCTTGCCTTCGAGGAGAGATATTGCTCTTTCATGTATCAAATTTAAAGGAAAAGATTTGTGGCCAAACAGGGAAAATGAAACATATGCAAAAGCTCCATGGATTTTTTTAAAAAAAGAGCAAGAGCAACTAAAAAATGTCATCTGTTCAATAAGGACACCTACTAGCTATGGGTCATCATTGGCTAAAATGGACATATCACATGATTTAAAATATATGATTTTCATAATTTTATGAAGGTATTATATGTCATCATTTAACATTTACTGGTAACACTGATTAAGTACTAAATATATTTTGATATTTTGTTGTATGAGAAAAAATTACTAATGACCTTTTCATAAATGTGTTTGATAGCATATCATGCCATTGGCAATTAGGGGAGATTCTTGTCTTACAGTTGACTTAAGGAATGCCATAGGTCGATTGTCAGCATTTACAAGGTATGTGGTTATATGAAATGTTCATGTGTGAGAGACATAGAGATATTATATTGCATTTTAATTTTTGACTAAAGGTTCATACTAATTTACTATTCTTATATTAGGTGGGTGACCTCCAAGGAGATCCACGAATGTGAAGTGGCAAAGTGGAAGAAGGAAATTGCAAAAATTGTATGTGTATTTAAGAAGGAGCTCCCTACAAGTTTCATGGACCTACAAGTCCATTTACTTATACACCTAGTAGATGACATTGAATTGGTGGATGTCATATCAATGAGGTGGATTTTTTTCTTTGAGAGGTATATGAAAACTCTAAAAATATTTGTCCGATAAAAGGCACATCTAGAGGGTTGCATGGATGAAGGGTATTTATTGAATGAATCATTTTTCTTCCTGTGTGAATTCCTTGGAAAGGATTTTGAAGATGGTCCACACGTATGGAATGAAGAACGAGCATCAGATATTATTGATGGAGAAAAACCACAATCTAATGGTGTTCAAGTAGAAATTAGTAAGTAAATTTATGATCAATGTGGTTGTTTTTCTTGCAATCATTAATTTACTCTGTAATTTATTTGTCAAATTATCAGCATGACATTTGGAGTTTGAAATAAACATGTTGACATGTAATAGGTGTAGACAAAAGTGGAATACTTGAAAAAGTTCATTTTGTACCACATGGACTTTATGAACAAATGGATTGATCTGTATGATAAAATGAGAGAAGTGTTAGAAGCAAGGAGATAGTTTAGGAGATCAAACATAAGGAATACTCCACTTCCCACTGATCTGCTTGGGGAATGGGGGAAATATTGCACACTAGAATGGGTTACTGAACAAATTCAAAATAAAATAGAAGATGTAGGTATAGATTAAAACATAACAGAAGATGAAATCAACATGTCTAGAGGATGTGAAAGAAAGGTATAGTTGGAATTTTACAAAATGTCATTTCCTTACAGTTTTGACACTATTAACTATTTTAATATTCATCATTATATTTTTTTTCACTGAAATAAATGGTCTTTCACAGGCAAGGAAATATCCAACAATATGGGCATATGGTTGATATTATCGTGTAGAAAGTGTAGATGTAAAGAGACAATCCTTTGATGGTGGCATCATGGTTGACTTCAAGAAATCCAGTCGATCAAGCTCAAAAGATAAGAATATAATTGAAGCGAATCTACAATATGTTGGGAAAATACAAGAAATTATTGAGTTGGATTACCGCTCTTTTAAATGTTGTATTTTTAAGTGTAGATGGTATGAAGCATTTGAGAGGACACGAAGACATGATACCCATAGTGGATTGTTTTCTATAGATTCCTCATGCTTCCTACTAGAGGATAAGGAGCCTTATGTTCTACCAATTCATTATGAGCAGGTATTTCTTTAAATCAAATAAGAAGTAGTAGTGATCATTAATCTAATAATTCATAGTTTATTGCGAATATATACATGTGTTTATTAATCAATAAAATTGTTATAACATACGTCTAATATATGTATGTCATTCATGTGCAGGTTTCTTTCTATGAAGATATTTTGGACCCGAAATGGATGTTTGTCATACATTATGATCCAAGATTAAGGCATGTATTTGATGAAACATTAGTGGATACTGAGCAAAACAATGATGGCAAACAAAATGAGAGAGAGGGATTAGAGAACATCAAAGAAATTAAAATCCATGATGATGTTGAAGATGGCTATGTTCAGGCACAAGAAGACAACAATCTAGAGTTAGATAATGTTATGGAAGACAACAATATGGATGTTATAGAAAATGATGACCCAAATACATCTGAGAACAATATAGATGGTCTACAATCAAATTTCAATGATGACGAAGATGATGCAAGTCAAGATGAGGATGCTGATAATATAAAATACTTGAAAGAACATATGAACATTGGAAATGATACACTGGATGACATTGTAGCAGACAATAATGTTAATGACGAAGACTTCTAAATTTTTAGAATTATTTTGATGCAGGAGCATCCAGTGGTGTAAGGGCAATCTTGCATCACCCAAAAATAGTTAAATTTCAAGTTTCTTGGTTTTTAGATGTTTTTACATTTTTGGATACCCTTTTCATCATAATGAAATTCACAATTTATGGTTTTTATTTTCTATTCCTGGGTTGAAAGATATTGCAGTTTTAGTTTCCCAGATTTGCACCTGAAAATCTTCTGAGTTAGATTTGAGGCACTTAGAGCTTCCGGAATGGCCCTGAAACTTGCTAAAATTGGCATAGAAAATTTTGAGCACGTTATTGACTTTGAGACCTTTCCAATGGTTCAAACGGTTCACGAATCAGAGTCCCGGATCAAAAGTTATGGCCCTGGGAAGTTGGCGCACTTTCTAGAAGATACAATTGCAAATGTTCTTTTGAAATTTGAACTTTAAGTTGTAATTTTCAGCTCCAAACCGCCTAAACTCAAATTTGAATGTTGTTTTAGCTCCAAACTAAAGAGGAGCTCTATTTATGGGCGGGTTTCTAATTTTTGGGTAGCTTTTTAGGGACAAGCTCGCATATTGCGAAAGGGTTATTCTATAGCTTTATGTAACTTGCATGTGTTGTAGAAATTGGGGATTTGAGATCCCCTGCATGTAAGAAGTTCCATTTTCTGAATAATAAAATTATTCTCTTATTTGTGGGTTATTTTCTAAGTCTCGGGCTGCACTTTCATCAAGTGGTATTAGAGCCAGGTTTTCTTGAGCGTGTGGATAGATCGCCGATCGTGAGGCAGTTCGCACCAGGACTGTGGTTGTGGGTCAAGATCAAGAAATATGCCTACAAGAGTGATGCCTGGTAGGCGTGGTGGTGCCAGAGGTGGTCGAGGCGGTAGAAATGCTGGTGGAAGAGATGCACTGGCAGTCCTCCAGAGACAGATTGATGCGCTACAAGAGCAATTGAGAAGAGGGTTAAACTCGAGGGAGGAAAGTGAGGATGAAGGAGAGGAAGAAGGTTCAAATGTAGAAGAGGAAAGAAGAACGAATTGATCAAGACCAAATGTGGCTAATAAGGGCCATTTCGGCCGATCGGGGAAAAGACCAGGCGAGAAGTCCCGGTGATTATTCCAAAGAGTCTGAACCCAAAAGGAGTTGATCATTTGGATCAACGAGCTAGAAGAATATTTTGAGTATGAGGAAATAGAGGACCCAGATCAAGTTAAGTTTGTGAAAAGGAAGCTAAAGGGCCATGCCAATATTTGGTGGAAAGAGGTCCACTTGGAAAGAAATCGAAGAGGAAAAGGCAAGATCACTAGATGGGATCGCATGGTAGAGAAATTGAAGAAGCGGTTCATACCAGTGGACTACAAGTTAGATCTGTTGAAGAAATTGCAAGGGTTGAAGCAAGGAAGCAGATCTGTGAAAGAATATACTGAAGATTTTCACAAGATAATCATCAGAACGGGTCACACAGAGGTCAACAAGGAGAAGGTAGCTTGATATCTTAATGGGTTACGACCGAGCATTCAGGAGGAGTTAAGCCTAGTTAGAATGACCACTATTGAGGATGTGTATCAGTTTGCTTTGAAGGTGGAAGAGAAGTTGAACAAAAGATTTGATGGCAAGCAAAAAGGACAAGGAGATCAAAGCAGAAGGGGTAGTGGAAGACCTTCAGGAAGCCGAAATGATGATGAAAAGAAAAGAGAAGATGTGGGTACTAGCCGAAGCCAAAGGAATGACAACTTCCACCGCCCTCATGATCAAAACAGTGGTGATCAAAGAGGTAAAGGACGAGGGAGATATGGAAAAGGATCTAGAAGAGGTGGTTTCAAAGGAACATGTTTCCAGTGTGGTGAAGAAGGGCATCGAGCCTATGAATGTCCACAACACCAAGGAAAGGCAGACAAAAGGCCAGAAGGTCGTGGAAGGGTTGCACATGCAGATGAGGAGGCCTAATCTGAACATTCAGATGATGCTGAAAGGGGAGAAGCCCTAGTGATTAGGAGAGCCCTGGTGACTAAGGAAAAGGAACCAGAACAGATGAAGAATCTGTTTCGCACAAGGTGCAAGTGTGAAGGAAAATGTTGTGATGTCATTATTGACAGTGGAAGCACCGATAATCTGGTGTCAGAGGAGATGGCCACAAAGTTGAAGCTGAAGAGGGAAAGGCACCCGCATCCGTATCAGATTTCTTGGTTGTAGAAAGACCACAAAGTTTTGGTCAATGAGCAGTGCCCAGTAAAGTTCAAGATCGGGAGCTACCATGATGAGGTGCTATGTGATATCATCCCCATGGATGCATGTCACATGTTGTTGGGGAGGCCGTGGCAGTTCGATAAGCGAGCTATACATGATGGCTATGCAAACACTTATTCCTTGACAAAGGATGGGGTTCGTCACAAGTTGAAACCCCTGAAGGAGATCGAGGAAAAGGTATGCAGTAGTGCTAGAATTTGTTATGTAGATGGAAGAAAAATTTTAGAAGGTATGAAGCATGAGCATGTGTGTTATGCATTGATTCCTAGAGTGAGTAAGGAGGATAGTGAGAAGGTTCCAGAAGAAGTTTCTGGGATGTTGGATGAGTTTCAGGATATTGTTTCTCAGAATGTACTTGAGGGTTTACCACCAATAAGGAAGATCAGTCATAAGATTGACTTGATTCCTGGAACCAGTTTGCCAAATAAGGCAGCTCATAAAATGACTCCAACAGAAAATGAGGAGTTGAATAGACAAGTTCAAGAGTTGTTGAGAAAGGGTTTGATACTAGAGAGTTTGAGTCCATGTGCAGTACCTGCAGTACTAGCACTAAAGAAGGATGGGGAGTGGAGGATGTGTACAGATTCTTGAGCCATAAACAAGATAACAATCACGTACAGATTTCCCTTGCCAAGGATGGATGACCTAATGGACTGTTTGAGTGGAGCTCAGTACTTCACAAAGATTGATATGAAGAGTGGATATCACTAGATCCAGATTCGAGAGGGAGATGAATGGAAGACTGCCTTCAAGACCAAAGAGGGCCTATACAAGTGGTTAGTCATGCCTTTTGGGCTAACCCATGCACCGAGCACATTCATGCGGCTCATGAACGAGGTACTAAAAGTATTTCTTGGAAGTTTTGTTATTGTGTATTTAGATGATATTTTAATTTTCAGTAAGACATTGGATGAGCATCTGATGTATATTCAGAGAGCCTTTGAGAAGTTAAGAGAAGAAAAACTGTTGATTAATCTAAAGAAGTGTAGTTTTGTGAAGAGGGAGTTAGTGTACTTGGGGTTTGTTGTCTCAGCAGAAGGTCTCAAGATGGACCCAGAGAAGGTGAAGGCTATTTTGGAATGGTCTACCCCAAGAACTACTACCGAGGTGAGATCTTTCCATGGTTTGGCTAGTTTTTATAGAAATTTCATTAGAAACTTCAGTAGTATTTGTGGACCCCTGACTAAAACAATGAGAGGCGATAGAAAAGAATTCAAGTGGAGCACTGGAGCGGAAAATTTTTTTGAACTATTGAAGCAGAAGGTGATAGAGCAACCTGTTCTAGCCCTCCCAGATTTCAACAAGGTGCTTCAAGGGGATTGTGATGCCAGTGGTTGTGCCATTGGAGCAGTGTTGAGCCAAGAAGGTAAGCCCATTGCCTATTTCAGTGAAAAGTTAAATGATGCCAAAAGAAAGTATTATGTATATGATCAGGAATTTTATGTAATAGTTCAAGCATTAAAGAAATGGAGACATTATTTGTTGCTGAAGGAATTTTTTTCTATATACTGATCATCAGGCCTTGTAGTACCTAAATAGTTAGGAAAAATTAAATCAAAGGCATATGAAATGGGTAGAGTTTTTGCAGAGTTATACCTTTGTTTTGAAACATAGGAGTGGGAAGTCAAATAGGGTTGCAGATGCCTTAAGTAGGAGGCATACATTGATGACAAAGATGCAAATTGAAGTGGTTGGGTTCAATGAACTTAAGACACCTGTGATGCAGAAGATCCCGATTTTGCAAAAGGCTTGGAAAGCTTGCAAAGAACCTATTACAGTGGACAAGACAAGGTGGTTGGATTTCATAATCCAAGATGGCATGTTAATTAAGGCACATCAATTGTGTATCCCAAGGAGTTCCATGAGGGAGAACCTGGTAAAGGAGAAGCATAGTGGAGGAATGGCAGGAGATTTTGGTCAGGATAAGACCATTTCCATTATCAGTGAGCATTATTATTGGCCTCAGTTGTCATAGGATGTAAAGAAGTTTGTACAAAGCTGTAGGGTATGTCAGATGGCTAAAGGAGTGAGCCAGAATACAGGCTTATATCAGCCCTTACCTGTACCAGAGAGGCCATGGGAGGATATAAGTATGGACTTTGTTCTGGTTTGCCAAGGACACAACGTAGGGAATGATTCAATCTTGTGTGGTTGATAGGTTTTCAAGATGGCACATTTCATTCCATGTCAAGACCCATGATGTAGTCCACATTGCTGACTTGTTCTTCAAAGAGGTGGTGAGGCTACATGGTCTCCCAAAGAGTATTGTTTCAGATCGTGACACCAAATTTGTGGGGTACTTTTGGAGGACCTTGTGGAAGAAGCTAAAGACAAAGCTGAAGTTTAGTTATGCACACCATCCACAAAAACAGATGGGCAGATAGAGGTTGTTAACAAGAGTCCGGGTAACTCCATCGATATGTTTGGTAGGAGATAAACCCAAGGGATGGGACTTGATCTTACCCCAGCATAATTTTTTCATAACAATTCTATCAATAGAAGACCGGTAGATCACCGCTCCATTGTGTGTATGGAGGTAGCCCCAGAAAGCAACTCTAGAATTGAGGAAGATGTGACCTGCAAGAAGAAAAAATAAGTAGTTGAAGCCGAAGATTTTGTGAAGAGTACATCAAGAATATACATGAGAAGGTACGAACACATTAATAAGATGAATATGCAATATATACAAAGCAGACTTAAAAGGAGGAATAAGGAGTTTCAGATTGGTGATGAAGTAATGGTCCACTTCGAGGAAAGAAAGGCTCTACGGGGAACCTATAACAAATAGAAGATGAAGAAATTCGGTCCCCTCAGAAGTTTTCAAGAAGCATGATTCAAGGAATGCATATGAGTGGTATTGCCCTCGATGGAATCAACATTTCCGCTCTACACGCATTTGACAAAGTATCATAGTTGCGGAATGTAGGAAGCAATTCAACAATAGGGCAAGATGGCATTCTAGCACCTACTAAAGGGAGGAGATTGAAGCAATCTTGGATAGTCGTGTGGGGAGTACCAGAAACAGGTAGTATGAAGAATATTTGGTGAAATGGAGAGGAAGGCCTGTGGAAGATTCATCCTGGCTATCTAAGGCAACGGTTGACCAGTTGGGTTTTCCTCAACCATCTGAGACATGACGGGGTCACTTCTCAAATTATCCTGGGTGTCTGATGCAGGAGCATCCAGTGGTGTAAGGGCAATCTTGCATCACCCAAAAATAGTTAAATTTCAAGATTCTCAGGTTTTAGATGTTTTTACATTTTTGGATACCCTTTTTGTCATAATAAAATTCCCAATTTACGGTTTTTATTTTCTATTCCTGGGTTGAAAGATATTGCAATTTTAGTTTCCAGATTTGCACCTGAAAAATCTTCTGAATTAGATTTGAGGCACTTAGAGTTCCCAGAACGGCCCCAAAACTTGTTGAAATTGGCGTAGAAAATTTCAAGCGCGTTATTGACTTCGAGACCTTTCCAATGGTTCAAATGGTTCGCGAATTGGAGTCCCGGATCAAAAGTTATGGCCCCAGGAAGTTGGCGCACTTTCTAGAAGATACAATTGCAAATGTTCTTTTGAAATTTGAACTTCAAGTTGTAATTTTCAGCGCCAAACCACCTAAACTCAAATTTGAATGTTTTTTTGGCTCCAAACTAAAGAGGATCTCTATTTACGAGCGGGTTTCTAATTTTTGGGTAGCTTTTTGGGGACAAGCTCGCATATTGCGAAAGGGTTATTCTGTAGCTTTCTGTAACTTGCATGTGTTGTAGAACTTGGGGATTTGAGATCCTCTACATGTAAGAAGTTCCATTTTCTGAATAATAAAATTATTCTCTTGTTTGTGGGTTATTTTCTAAGTCTCAAGCTGCGCCCTCATCATATTTGCAATCCATGTTTAAAAAAGGATGATTCTTATGGCCTAAACTTTGAAATGATTCAGTCATATTAATTCAAGTCTTAAACTATAGAACCACCACTCTCCATTTTTATGGTGTATAACTTGTTTATTATAAATATTTTATTAACTATAGATTTAGCTTGATACGTATCTCCCAATTTCTTTAAAACAAGTGCTATAATGGTCTCTTCATGTACATTCAACAATATTGAACTAGCATACGTATATTTAGAAAAATCTATGTAAAATAAGCCAAGAGATATCCTTCCCGAGACCCTATTGTATTTATATGGTGGAAATTTAATTTAATTTAACTTTAAACTTCATAAAATTTCTGAAAAATAAATCAAAATGAATATTGTATTGGCAGGGCTTACATTTTTTTCGAGGTGCCTATTTTAAATTTCATGATCAAACTTCATAATGAATTTTGCCTATTTTACATGTTGCCTATTTTACATGTAGTAGACAATAATGTTAATGACCAAAACTTCTAAATTTTCAAAATTATTTGCAATCCATGTTTAAAAAAGGATGTTTCTTATGGCCTAAACTTTGAAATGCTTCAATAATATTAATTCAAGTGTTAAAATATAGAACCACCACTCTCCATTTTGATGGTATATAACTTGTTTATTAGAAATATTTTATTAAGTATAGATTTAGCTTGATATGTATCTCCCAATTTCTTTAAAATAAGTGGTATAATGGTCTTTTCATGTACATTCAACAATATTGGATTAGCCAAATAGAGTATAATGAGACTCTTATCATTTTTTCCTTTTTTTCTGCCTTATTATGACATTCCAATAGGTTTTCATCTAGCTACTATAAAATTAAATCTCAAGCATCATATAAATATAAGTAGTGATTACAAAACCATGATCTAAAACCACCAAAAAAAGTGGCACCCAAAAATCTAGTTAGAAAATAAACACCCAAATCCCAAGATGGCAATAACATTGTAAATACTACTTATCGGTATCCTAGCACCTGATTTTCATGAGTCAATAATCTCATCCAAGCATTTACATTAATTCATTGAATCAATAAGTAGGAATGAAATCAAACATCCATTGATGAACAATAGAGATAAGTAAAAGAAATCCTTGATTACTTTTATTCATAACTCATAAAACGAGCACAAGGAGAGATAATAGCCATGAAATTGGTATTTCTCTGTATATATATTGCTATATTGTTATCCAAATTACATACATAACAATGAGCTCTAAAACTTAAGACCCAAAACTCTAAAACATGCTTATTATTCTCCTTACAATTCTTAGTGTTAATTTCAAAATGAACCCCTACTTTCTGGCCCTAAATTCCTTCTTATAGAAACGAAGGAGAAAAACAAGCCTCAGCCATAAAGTACACATGTCAAAACACTATTGGACCGGTACATCAAAGATTCTCTCATTCAGTTACAATGCATTCCCAAGAGGTGGGAGACATATGAGAAAATGAAAGTAGTCTTCATTCACTGTTAAAGATTTGGTCCAATTTTCAAAATGGGTACAACCGAATAGTTACCTCAAAACTTGTGCCCACACACAAAAAATGAAAGGAAGAAAAAGCATGAAGAAAACAAAAAAGGAAAAGACAAGAGGAAAAACCACGTTTGCAACCTTTTCATCAATTCAACTTTGAATTATATGCACTATGTTTCTCCATACTTTATCAAAAGCCTACTTTGTACCAAATCCAGGCTATGTAGTGCATTCCCATCTATCCATTATTCATCATGGTTGCTGACTTCAAAATTTCAAATCACTGGCCCGCCACTCTTAATGCTAGACCTCCCACTCCTTCCAAGTACCTGCCTTTCCATGCTAGGAATTCTTCTTCAGTTGGCCAGTCAAAGTTCATTACTTCATTAGCCCTCTGTCTATAAGGTGCATACTTGGTAACAATCTAATTAGCTTCTTTATCAAGTTCTAGTAAGACAGTCTCAACATGAACTAACATATCCATATTTAACTTTAATGTCTCCATATCAAACTTCTGACAAATTTTCATAGCTTGATCTGAAATAACCTTATTTGCTTCATTTTTCCACTCCTGTAGAGTCTTAATGCTACCATCATCCCTTAAAATGGATGGAATAAGGCCATGATGAGATTCATGGAAGGATTTTACCAACTTATTTATATTGTTTTCCAATGGCTCAATATTTCCTCTATATCCCTCAATCTTATTTACAAGAATCACAGTAGGCTCAAATTTTTCAGGCAGGTTGGGGTCCTGCTTAACCCTAATTCCTATCAATATCAATTCCTACTTCCCAGGGATCCAAACTTCCATGAGTGGAATAGCTCTTTCTTTGTCAATTCCAAAGATTCTGATAACATCAACCATGGATGAATAACTGTAGTGAATACTATTTAACTTGCTATTCAATCTTTTGTTCAGATGTTCTAGCACTACTATGACAATCCTCATATTTCTCTTAAAAGCATCATCATCATGACTGTTACATTTCTCTTTGTATTCATTTAATTTCCTAAGCAATTCTTCCCTATTGATATCCCCTTCCACTTGTGGCCCTTTTGATGTACTGGATTCTACTATTGAAATGGGCACACTCCCCATATTATATGGCACAATTTCCCATGAAGAATTTACATTAGCAGTAAACTCTGGGGATACATCCTCTTGTGCAGTGGTAGGAGAGTCAACATCATTCTGTTTGGGATTTCCAGGTTGTAACCTTTGCAACACATCCTCCAATAATGATACCTTTGTTTGTAATTGCATATTATCTCTCTCAAGATCTCCATACTTAACCAACAAGTTATTCAATTCTGTTATGAGTTTATCTTTTTTAGCAGTCACAGACTCCACAGTGGCCCTTGTGAATTGTGCAACATGAACTAACATATTTGCAGCTTCTAAGGCCAATATTTTTGACACTCTTTTTATTATTAGGCCTCCACTATAGTTAGGTGCAAGATCAACAATGTCTGGATTTCTTGTGCTTGGGGCTAAAGACCATATAGCCAATGCTTCCCATTCCTCACTAAAAGAAGACCCCTGTAGTGCAAGTGCAACTTCTTCTTCTGTATCATAAAGAGGTCTGTCACATTTCTTGATTGTGTCGAAAACTATGGTTGAAGCTAGATCCCATTCTGGTAGCAACAAGATGCCACTATTTCTCAACAATTCCCAACCCTTCTTTGCAGTCATGTTTTGGAATTCAGCTCTCATTTCATTTAACACCTTTTTCTAAATGATAGCATCACGCAATTTTGGATGAAGGCTCCTTTCTATAGCCAAACTTTTTACATACTCATCTCTTTTAGCCCTGTTTGCAAATTCCATAAAATATTGAGTCTTTACAAATGCATCATCATCCAAGAATTTGGCACATGCCTCAACCCACATATCATCACTTCCATTGAGCCCTCTAAGATCAACATTACTCAATCTTTTTCCCAATTTATTTTTTTCCCTTACTACAGATGTAGTGGGCACTCATTCCTACATTTCTTGTTCTGACACCCAAATGTCATCATCGGAACCTTCATCATCATAGTCCACTAAATTAGTGGCCTCAATCCTTTGTCTTTTTAATGGTGGCTCTCCGGGTGGTATTTCACTAGGTGATGGGGAATCAATATTTATAATTTTAGGCTCTACCGGCCTTGGTGGAGATGGGGTTGGTATTTGTGGCACATGAGAAGGAGGCTTGTGCTCCTCTTGCTGAGTAGGAATGTAGGCTTCATCAGATTTATTTTCCTTACTCAAGTTCTCCTTATAAAGAACTTTATTTTTGGTTTCTTAAGGGCTCGTGGTGTAGACTCTTCTCCTATAGCAGGGATTTCTCCTCCACTTTGTTCTTCTGCAATTGGAGCCTTCCCTTTATCTTTACTAATTACCCATTTAGTTTCAAGGTGGCCTATTATTGAATCAAAATTCCTTGTTATATGTTTCACCTTTTGTAATATATCCTCAGCCTCTGGGAGGACCTTGAAATTAGGTTCTTCCTACTTTATTTTCCTTTGTATCTTATTGAATGCAATCCACCTTGCTAACCTCTTTTCCTATTGCTTAGTGTTTGATATATTTCTTATTACATCTTCTAGATACTAGAAAATATAGACATATTTGTAGCTCTTGTTTCTCTCATTCAACCAAGCCATAAAACCTTCAGGACCATATCTGACCCTCTCAACTATCCTCTACATGCAGTATGTCTTGAGTATTTCAAGGATGTTATTCCAACCTCCTTTGGTCATTACAAAATCAGAGAAACAAGTGTATGAAGGAAAGAAAGTTCCTTTTCCCTAATTCAACAAATGCTTATTTTCAACTTTTCCTAGTTTCCAGTACATAACCTCAAGGAAACCAATTATTTCTAGCACAAACCTTGACAACAAGTGAGGTGCTACTTTGGAACCATACACTCTTAAGATAGTGTAATCAGGTAGTGAGATAACATCTCCCCAATTATGATCAACTCCTATCTCAGGCCTTCTCTCCTTGGGTCTTAAGAAATCATGTAGAGCAATGGGAATTCTAGGTAACTTCACAATCAAAGCTCTCTTTATTTGAGAAGCAAACAAATTCTAGAATGTGACATAATCATATGTCCTATCATCTTTGTCCAAGATTGTGGTCCAACATTGCACAGGCAGATCCAAGTCACCCCTTTTTCTTTCCAAGTTAATATTGTGTCCAAAGTAAATTGCACCCTTGTACAAAAACATGTGCATTAGCAATGAGTACCAACTAAACCTTACCCTAAATTCACCCTTCTTTAATCTCACCAGTCCCTCATGCATTCTTTCAAAAATAAATCCTGTATAATCATACACTACACAATATTGGGGATGTTGGATATGGGTAGCCATATACATCCATGCCATTGGAATTCTAGAGATAGGATCATAACCAATTATTTGGAAAATGGAATAGAAGGTTCTTTTGAAATAGGGAACAAAATAGTTAACATGGAAAGGTTTCTTATCATGTGATCCTATTACAATCTTCTAACCTACAATTTCTGCTAGAAATCTTGGCAAGGTGTGGACTCTGAATGAAATCTTGGTTTTATCATACTCTTTCCTAAGAGCATCTTCATTTATCTTATGCATTTCATTGCTCCATTCAGTAAGCTTGAAAACAAGACCCAATTCTTCTTTAGTGATCTTAACCATTTCTTTCCCATGATATGTTCTGATAGTCCTCGTGGCTGGGTCATAATTAGTAGCTATTTCCCTATGCAAGTTGACATCCATATAGAAATTTAGCACAATTAACTTTCCCAGGTCATAGTTCCAAGGGTTTCCTATTGGGATACTCATATTTTTGTTCCTGAACCAACTATAAAATAGTTCCCGCCCAGTATAAGGCAATTTAGCATCCCTGATAGAACATCTTCTGTCGAATAGACCCTCTACTATTTGAGGACCTCTGGGAATCAATTGGCCTTTAGGTTTGTCACTAGTTGAGGGTGGTAATTGATACATAAGGTCTTTATTCAGAGGTCTTTTGGGAGCAGAAGCTTCCCCTTTAGACAAAGATACTTTTACTTTAGGAACCATAATGCATGAAGTACTACAAGGCAGGGTTTTTCAGTTTAACTAAACAAGGCCTACAACTTTTGTGAGGGTTTGACACGAATTATGTAAATGCAGAATTGAAAAAGTATTTTTTATGAATGTAAAACCTTAAAAAGCCGAACCAAGAAAATCCTAACACACTTAAGTTTGAGAAATCACAAATTATCAATAATGCTAGAAGGAAAGCAACAATTGACTTACTGGTTTTCTCGCAAGTTGACAACCCTGGTTCCGACGTCAGAAAATATTGAGAAACCACAACATGAGCTCCTTGAGTGTATTGAGTATACTTTTAATACTAAATTATGCCTTTGAGATAAACATTAATAGTTATACAATTCCTTACTTCGGGGGCTCAATGTCCTTTCAGTTATTAAGGCTCACTTGTGCGAACCAAAATGGCTTGCTTGCCTTCATCTAAGTTTTGAATACCAACTGTTGATCTTTTTGGAGAGTTAATTGATTCACAATCCAGATTTGACTAGCTTATTATGAAAGATCTGATTGTGCATAGCCACAACACTTATCAAATGACCGGAGGCCACATGGAAACACTTGCTTGTAGTATGCGGGCTCCACCATATCTTTGTCCTTATAGCCATGATCCGCGTGTCCTTTTCCCCTTGCCCTTGTGAGCCATAACTCATGTGCAACTTTCATCAATGGGGAGATGGGGAGAGGCTGAGTTTAGATCTCTTAGCCTCATCATACACACTCCTTAGCTAGCAACAAATTTATCCTTCATACAACATCTACGATTCAGATTAAAAGATCTTTTAAGCATGTGAAATATATGCATATTAGTAACACACATTTTACTTCCTATGCCCCGTGTTGAAATTTCAATTAAAAATTTTCCCACATATCTATGCTTCCACATTCTCATGATTACTCCATGTGGTAGACACCCGCTTCCTTGTTGGGAATCTGGCAAGTAGGATGGGACCCACACGGGATGGCTGGGAGCGGTCAATATTACTCCACGTCACCTACTATCAACCGTTGATTTAGTTGAACCTCAACAATACTAATACTTGGGCCCATCATCAGTGAAGACAAGTGGCAATCGCCTGCTAGCCTGTGTGATTATTTTAATAATCAAGAAAAGAAAACGGGCATGTGGGGAATGATCCAAATGTGGCCACCTCACTTATCTCCCACTGTTGATCTTCTTCAACAACTAACTGCATGCTTTATCAACAATGCCTGGCCCACCAATCGTCAAGGATACATGGCCTTCACTCGTGAGCTCGAATGAATAAAAGAATGAGAGACAAAATGGAATGGGCATGCGGGTTATGGTCCAGATTTTTTGCATTTGATTGAACAAGGGGTTCTTATATATGCACATGTCAAAAAATGTTAATCCTAAAAGGGACACGGCTAGGTCGACGAAGCCATACACATGACATAAAAGACTTAAGCTTTTTCAGCGGGAAATATTCAACCCGACTTAGGAAAATTTCAAAAGTAATGATCCAATAGGATGAATTGGTAAAATAGGACCAGAGGGCTAGTCAATCAATGGGTTTCAATGTCAAGAGTTGTGACTAAAAGGATTTATGACTGACACAAGGAGTCAACCAAAAATTAAAACCTAGGCGAGGATATGGACTCAAAGGGTTTTTCAAATAAGACTTAGGTAAACCTAAAATCCCTTATAGAGTAGAAGAAGACAAAACTCATAGTTCATTAAACTCATGAAGATTTTGGAAATGGAACACAAAAAAATTTAGGGGTTCCATCAACATGCATAGGAAAGCTTGAATATATGTATTCCCAAGGATGTCCAGAACTAAAATCACTCAAAATTTACACACTAACAATTTTTTTATGCAATTTAATCTAGTCCATAGACAAATTCCAATAAATTTATTATCAAGTTAATAAATGGACATAGAGAAATAATGCCATTTTTTTAAATTTTTCAATAGCTAAAGAAAATGGGTAGTGGATAATTTAATCATCTATTTACCTATTTACACAAAAGGAAAATGGGTAGAGCCTAATTCCAAGATCTATTATCTTTTCATGAAAAATGCAAATGGGTAGATATTAATTCTATTATATATGTGCTTGTCTATTAAAATACAACTGGGCTTGATATGATTGAATATAAACTTTGCTATAGACTACAAACATAAAATCAATGTTGTATTAAAATAATTTTAACCAATATGACTCATAGAAAATGAGATGGTTTCATAAATTAAGGATGAAAGGAGGTTATTCACCAAGGAGACAATCTCACACAACTATGAGATTCTTTTTGAAATTAACAAACATTACAATCTATCTAAAATATCATTGTTAGGCACATCACAACATCAACTTAGAAACCAATAAAATCTTTCACACAGTAACATCAAATGTGCTCTGATAAATCAAATAGATTTAAATAACTCGAATAGACCAATTTGGAGACAAGAAAGTAATAAATGAGTATTAAAATCAACACAGTAATTGAACACCGAAAATGAATTACGATTTATGAATAGTCTGCTCCATTGTATTACTTCAAACTATAAGCATTATAACAAAAGTCTTTGAAATATGGTATGGATGGGCGAATTATGCAATCTATATTCTTACTAATGCCTACTCTAATGGAATGGAATGTGATGATGATGATATGATATCTCAAAATTGGGCCCTAGTTTCCCTATTTGTATGGGAAGCAACAAGCTTCAAACCTGTTACAAAAAGTCATATTGTTTCATAACTAAAACATAAATAGAATAAAAATAAAAATATTAAGAGTTTTCTAGTGGATCCACTGTAGTTCGTTAATCTCTAGCAAGCGCCCGTGGTCATCTAAGACCTATTCAAGGCTAGTGCACCATGATTGTGTATCCAAACTAATCAAACTCTAGCCCCTATCACTCCTCTCTTACTTGGCCCCTAAAATGAACAAGTTCACCTTTGACAACTACTCCACGTACCCACTTTTAGCATGAGTGTCTGCATTATGTATGATGTCTTTCATAGCATACTACAATTCAAAGATTCTCCCAAGTTGCTGGTGCGTCCTCTTAAGCACTTCCTCTTCATCATTAATCACATCAAAACATGTGGTAGATAGTTGGAAATTTCATTCTTCCATGTATCCCGATCTTTCAATTCTGTTTCTTCAAAGAAATTGGGTAAGGCCATACTTAGTGGCTAACTGAAATTACTCAACTCCTATGTCAGGATATTGTGGAAGTCCCAATGAGCTTTCATGAGTTTTTGGTATTCTTGTAGCATAATAGAGTTATCTTCTTTCTTTGCAATGATATGAGACTCTACCTCCTTCGTCCTATCACTCAATCTGGTGTTTTCCAGTAATGTTGCATATGTTTTGTCATGAATTTTCCAAACTTGTTCAACATGTTTCTACATGTCTTCGAATATCATGCAGACTATTTCTGATGCCATCTCAAAGGTAGTGGTTTTGAGTTTTCCCTTTAACTCTTCATGTTCCTTCTACACTTTCTCATGCCTTCTTTTCCAATATGTTGTTTCTGATATTGCCTCAAGCACTTTCCTTTCATGTTTAACCAATGGATAATATAGCCCTAAAGAAGAAGAAGGTAGTCTATCCCTGTAGCTGATAAGATCTTGTTTCAACCTTTCATTTTCTTCTATTGAAAACCCTGGTTATCCCTTACCAGTTTCTTAATTTGAGCCTTTGTGGATTTGGCCACATTCACATTCAAATTGATAGTTTCCATGGGATATGTTTCTCCTACTCTCTACACCAAAAGATGTCCAAAAATATGATCATGATCAACTAGGGAAGGATTTTTCCCTGGTGGATAGAGTGCCTATATCTGCAAGGTAGTATTGTCAGGATTAAATCCTGATCTAGTGTAGATCTTGTCATCAGCTTCATCTATTAAGTGCAAGGTTTTATTTTTTCTTTTAAAAAAACTATCAAATTAAATGGCCAAGCTAATATCCCATCCTAGAAGGAGCATAATCCCAACCTCTTTCAACAATTCCCTTCCTCTCCCAATAGTCATATGTGTCATTTCTCTATCAATTTCATGTTGAAGTTCTTTTAAAGCATATGCTTCCTTCTTAGGGTCAATGTCCTTCAACCTTTCCCTTACCACCTTTCCTTTATATTCATATATGAAAGCTTTAAATTCAAGATTCTAGACAAAGGAATCATCTACAATGAACTCTTGACTAGCTCGATGCCTCACATCATCAGATAGCTCATCAGAAGCTTCAAAGTTTTCTACACTCCTTTCCAGTGGCATTTCATATGGAGGAATGATAGGAGTATTGATCTGTGTGAATTCATCCTCCTCTTCAACATCATCTTCTACCATGATTGGTGTATTAACAGAAAAGCTTACCTCTGGAGTAGGTTGAGGTGACAAATGGTCTATTGGTGCTACATTTTTTTCTTGCCTCGAAGAGCAAACATTGCTTCTTCTCTCAAATGCCACTATCTTACATCCTTTATTATCTCTTCTTCATGTAGAAGCAATTGTTCAACTCTCTCCATGGGGTCCTGAATTTTAGAAAAAGCTTCTACATAAGATGGGTTAGTTTTCAATCTCCAAGCCTCAGCCATAACAATCCTATTGTATGTATTTCCTCTCATGATTGGCTGACTATCTTCACAATTCCTGACAACATCATTAACATCAAAATTATGCTCATATCCTTTTAGTTTCTGAGAAATTTTGGCATCACTTAAAAGGTGCTCAGGGTCAAAATTCTTCCTCTTATTTCCAATTGACAAGCCATATGATGGGTTTAACTGAGCAATTCTTTGTGCTTTAAGCCCAGACATGGGACACTGATCTATCAAGTCTTGACTGAGAGGTCTAGTTTTAGTTTTTTTCCTTTTTTCTCTTGTCTTTTCTAGGGTTTTATCCATTCTAACCCTAACAATCCTGTACTTCAAGCTATATTCAAAAATTTACGCTCAACTAATCCAAGGTGTACTTACTTGAGTGAATGCCAAAATTTCTGAGTTGCTTGATTTCATCCAACTCCATCCTCTGGATGCTTAGCCACAATGTGCAATGAATTTTTGTTTCTTAGAGGATGCTTTTATCAAATTTTAGCATGCTTAAACCAACTCTGGTTCATAAATGGCGTTCGCGCCACCTTCCTATAAAACTTGTGTATTAATGACAATTCTCTCTTTGATGAATTAATCTATCAAATCAATCTGGTGACAATTATTTCATATTTTGTCAATGAGACTCTGATCACAATGTTTGTATCTCTCTTCAATATCCTTGGCCATCTTTTGAGAAATTTGTAAGAGACATTCAGGCTTCTCTCATCGATATTACAATGTCTCTTCAATATTTACTTCTTAGTTTGCTCCCTGATGATTTTCTTTTTTGTCGATGAGACTGGTGGATTTCTCTTACCAACAAGCTTATGTCTCCTCGACATGTCTTTATTTTTTTCCTCGGCAGTAATAGTTGTTGATGATGTCTATGTGACTTTGTTATGTCGAGGAGACCCGAGGTCACCTCTCTCTAGCATCCCTTAGTCTCATCAATATTTTGTGCCAAAAAGTCAAGGATACTTTTGATAACATCTTCTCAATATCTTTGTGTCTCCTCGACACATCGTTTTTAGGATGTCGATGAGACCTCATCCAATGTCTGTTCGATATTTCTATGTCTTGTCAATACTTTGCTCCTTGAGTTTCAAAGAGACTTCTTTGCTTCTCTCCTCGACATGCCAATGTCTCTTCGACAATATTGTTTCACCAATGCTTGTTCCACTAGTGATTTATTGTTTATTTTATGATAACCTCTCAGTGTTTGAGAGATGTTTTTCTGTTTCCTGAATGTTGACACTCGTATGATTTGTCGGTGAGACATGTTAGATTCTCTCCTTGAGATGCCCAAGTCTCTTAGACATGTCGCTCTTTAGGATGGTGAGAAGACATTTGAATATGTCTCTTAGACATTCAGGAGTCTCATTTACATTTCTTATTAGCCCTTTTTGCTTGTGTCAAAGAGACTATGGTGTGACTCTCTTCGATAAGGAATTGTCTTGGCGACATGTCATGAGCTACTAGGAGAACATTTCAGGCAGGGAATTCACTTTATTGTAATGATCAAGGGCCTTATTTTGGTACTTTATACTAATGCCAATTATTATGAAATGGAAATGGAGCATATGGTGGAAATGGGACGATAAGTGAAAATGGAGGTGTGCGGGAAAACCAATGTGGATTTCTTAGCTCCAACAACATCAACACATACTCTCCTAGGATATGGGAATTGCTATGGAAATTTTATCTCAGAAGACTCACATTATGAAAATTTTATCTCCTAAGGCTCCAATGATGTCGTCTTGCATACCCGACTTTGTATGCTAGGCCATCGTTAAAATTCGAGCTCAAACTTCCCTTCATTAATGCTCATACTTATAAAATAGCCCTTATTTTATTTTATATAATTCATTTGTAATTTGTAAAAAATAATTTCAAATAATCTCATATATATTATTTTCAAATAAAATTATAATGTAAAATAAATAATGTACATTATAATTCCCAATTACGGGAAAAACAATTCTTATAATTAAACAGTTTAAAAATAAAATTAAAAACTCAACTAATATAATATAAATAAAAATTATAATTACTAATTCTAAAGTTTAAAATAGAAAAGAAAATAAAAAATAATACAAATCCTTATAATTAATTAAATACTAAACAAAAACATGATCGAATGTCACCCTCATTTATACCAAGGGGTACGACATTCTTGGTTGGTGATCTTGACATGACTTTTGGACAACTCAAAGGGTGGAACATGAGCATTAAAATGAATGCCATGAAAGGGTGGCATTCATTTTAATCCAGTGAAGGTGGTGATCTCCGCATTCCACTTTTGCTAGAGTTTTCATTCTAGAGGCTTCACTTGGGTGAGAAAGAATAATGGAGGACACGAAGTATGCAGTGTTTAAATAGGCTAAGGTGCTATCCGCCTTTGGGCACAACACTCTATTTTTCCTAGATTGCGATGTGAATCAGGTGGGTTTCAAAAAACTCACAAACTAGAGGCTTAAACAAATTCTTCTGGAGTTTGATCCCTTGATGGTGGCTGTGGTGAAAATGGTTTTGGGCTGAGAGCATGTGGCCTATGGTGAAATAGTTTGAGTTAATTCCCACATAGTCTCTCATTTTCTGGCATCTTTGCTTGATCAAAGCACCCCCAAAAACTTGTTCCAGGCAATGATGAGCAAGCTATTCAAGCCTAATCTCCTGGGTGACATGGATGAGGTTATTTTGGCCTCTATTCTTGGCTATGGAGTGTCGTGTCTGAAAGACTTGGAAATGCTAAAAAAATCCTGGTGCGGTGGTCCAATTTTTTCCACTTCTATTGGAACTAAAAGGACCGGTGTTGGTCAGGCATCAGATGGTGACTGCGGTTGGGGTGGAGTATCTAAAAAAATCTCTTGAGGTGGTGGAGATTGAGGATTTGGAGTGGGTGGAGGAATTCAATGACTTTGCCCATCTCAATGGCTTCCTCTGACCTCAGGCTCGTGGTGGGATGGTGCTGGTTTTTTGGCTTCTGTGATCGTCGGTGGATCCTAGTGGTGGTTCAGTTAGTTTTTTGTGATGTTTTGGTGGTTTTCTTGGCCTCTGGTGAGGCTCAAAATGGGTGGTTTGGGTAGCCTAAAAATTCTGAAGCATAGTTCTAGCTTGTCCACTCGGGTTTTTGGCTGGTTGAGAAATCTATTGCTAGGGTTTCATGAATATTCCTGCAATGGCAAACGATTTGTAATTTTTTGAATTTTGATTAATACAATCTCCTGCTTACATACCAAAAAAAATTTAAATACTAATTTGGTTGTTTGTTATGTAATTCTTCTTTTGGCAACCTTCGCGTTGCCTTATTCTTATTGTAGACTTTTTGCATTGCTTGAGGTGTATCTGGCTATTTGCTATGTAATTCTTCTTTTGGAAACCTTCATGTTGCCTTATTCTTACTATACTCTTTTTGCATTGTTTCAATACAAAAAAAAAATGTATATGCAAAAAGAATGTACATTATAATTCCCATTCTCATTATTTAAATAGTTTTAATTTTTTGTAAAAACTCAACTAATATCATCTAAAAGAAATTATAATTACTAAATGTTCAGTTTACCTGTTCAAAATTTTAAAATGGAAAAGAAAATAAAAAGAAAATAAATCCTTATAATTAAATACCAAAAAAAAATAGTACAATCCTTATAATTAAATACTTAAAAAAAGCCATATGTATATGCATAAAGTATTTTGTTAACCAAATGGTTTGTAAATTTATACCATGCAAGGAGTAAAATGATAGAATAGTCAATTTAGTAGAATAAAAAGTAATTTCGTCTAGCGCTTGGTAATTTAGGGCTTGCAAAATAAATAATATTTGCATGCCTGTAAAAAAGTAGAATAAAAAATACTTTAACCACACGCGGTAGTAGATATTATGTAACACACACAAAAATAAATTATATGCAATCCGTATAAGATATTATGTAGTGCGGGGAAAAGTTTTGCAAGTAAAGTATTATTATAATGTGATAAAATCAAGAAAATGGTATCAATGGACCAAACAGTTTCAAGGGTCGGCAGTTTGATATCAACCATCGATTGGCAGTTTCATGTTTGTCTTCTTCAAATAGGATACACCTTCGACGTAAAATATATAGTGTCATCCCGATAAATAGCACCAACTTTTTCAAAAAATTGGAGTAAAATACATTAACCCTTAATTAACCCTCAACCCTCAACCCTCAACCCTCAACCCTCAACCCTAGTTAAACCCTAATCCCTCATAACCCCTATACCCTCTACCCTATACATTGGACCCTCAACCCTAATCCCTCAACCATATACGTACGCTCAACCCCTATACCCTATACCAGCCTATACAATATTGGACCCTCAACCCTAATCCGTCAACCATATACCCTCAACCCTCTACCCTCAACCTTAATAAACCCTCAAGCCTCAACCCTTAAACCCTCTACTCTCCACCCTTTGATCTACCCTATACATTAAACCCTCAACCCTCAACCCTCAATTCTCAACCCTCAACCCTTAATCCCTTAACCCTCAACCCTTAAACCCTAAACCCTCAACCCTTATGCCCTCTACCCTCTACATTGAAACCTCAACCCTAATTGACCTTCAACCATATTATACCCTCAAATGTCCTAGCTATACCCTAAACCCTCTACCCTCTACCCTTAATAATGTCCCTCAATCCTAAACCCTTAACCCTAAACTAGCCTTAAACCTTCTACCCTCTTATACCCTAAAATGACGTTAAACCCTCTATGTCCCTCTACCCTCAACCCAATACCCTCTTATACCCTCGACCCTAATCCCTCAACCCTTAAACCCAAGAAAATTACTATCTACCCTAATCCCTCAACCCTCAACCTTTAATCCCTCAACCCTTAAACCCTCGAACCTCTACCCTCTACCCTCAATCCTCTTGAAGTACCCTTAAACCTTAATCCCTCAACCTCTGTACCCTCAACCCTAATACTTGAACCATATACCCTCAACCCTCTACTCTCAACCTTAAACCCTCAACCCTCAACCCTTAAACCCTAAAGTACCCTTACACCCTCTACCCTATATATACATTGGACCCTAATATAATTAACCCTAATCCTTGAACTATATTATGCCCTCTACCCTTGACCCTAATTCCTCAACCTTAGTTAAACCCTTAATTAACCCAATTACTAAAATCTCTACCCTAATCCCTCAACCCTCAACCCTCAACCCTTAATCCCACAACCCTTAATTAATCCTCAACCCTCTACCCTCTACCCTCAACCCTCAACCCTAGTTAAGCCCTAATCTGGCCTCAACCCCTATACCCTCTACCCTATACATTGGACCCTCAACCTGCATATACCCTCAACCTTAAACCCTCAAGCCTCAACCCTTAAACCCTCTTATGCCCTCTATGTCCCTCTGATCTACCCTATACATTAAACCCTCAACCCTCAATTCTCAACCCTCAACCTTAGTTAATCCCTCAACCCTCAACCCTTAAAACCTCAACTCTCTACCCTCTACATTCAAAACTCAACCCTAATCGACCTTCAACCATATTATACCCTCAAACATCCTAGCTATACCCTAAACCCTCTACCCTCAACCCTTAATGTCCCTCAACCCTAAACCCTTAAACTGTATATATACTTTGGATTCTAAACCCTAATCCTTGAACCATATACCCTCTAGTACCCTTGACCCTAATCCCTCAACCCTAGTTAAACCCTTAAACCCAATTAATAAACTCTCTACCCTAGTCCCTCAACCCTCAAATATTAATTAACCCTCAACCCTCAACCCTACCCTCCCTCTACCATCAACCCTAGTCAAACCCTAATCCCTCAACCCCTATACCCTCTGCCCTATACAATATTGGACCCTCAACCCTAATCCCTCAACGTACGTACCATATACGTACCCTCAACCTCTATAGTTTCACCCTCTACCCTATACAGGATTGAACCCTCAACCCTAATCCCTCAACCATATATCCTCAACCCTCTACCCTCAAACTTAAACCCTCAAGCCTAAACCCTTAAACCCTCTACCCCCTACCCTCCTAATCTACCTATACATTAGAGCCCTTAACCCTCAGTTCTCAGCCCTCAATCCTTAATCCCATAACCATAAGCCCTAAACCCTAAACTCCTATACCCTCTACCCTCTACATTGGAACCTCAACCCTAATCGACCTTCAACCATATACCCTCAAACGTCCTAGCTATACCCTAAACCCTCTACCTTCAACCCTTAACATTCCTCAACCCTAAACCTTTAAACCCTAAATTGGCCTTAAACTTTCTATCCTCTACCCTCAACCCTAATCCCTCAACTGACCTATAACCTCAACCCAATACCCTAAACCCTAAACCGTTAAAACCTCTACGTCCCTCTATCCTCGACCCTAATCCCTCAACCCTTAAACCCAAGTAAATTACTCTCTACCCTATTCCCTCAACCCTCAACCCTTAATCCCTCAACCCTTAAATCCTCTACCCTCTACCCTCTACCCTCAACCCTCAACCCTCAACCCTCAAATACTCTTAATTAACCCTAATCCCTCAACCCCTATACCCTCTACCCTATACATTGGACCCTCAACCCTAATCCTTGAACCATATACCCTCAATCCTCTACCCTCAACCCTCAACCCTAGTTAAACCCTAAACCCTTACACCCTCTACCCTAGTATACATTAAACCGCCCTCAACCCTCAACCCTTAATTCATCCCTCCCTCTCTACCCTAATACCTCAAGCCTAATCCCTCAACCCTATACCCTCAACCCTCAACCCTAAACCCTAAATTGTTAAACCCTCTATGTCCCTCTACCCTCAACATCCCAATAGCCTCTACCCTAGTCAACCCTAGTAATCCCTCAACCCTTAAACCCAAGTAAAATCTCTACCCTAGTAATCCCTCAACCCTCAACCCTCAACCCTTAATACCTAAACCCTTAAATCCTCAAGTACCCTCTACTCTCTACCCTCAACCCTCAACCCTCAAGTACCATTAAACCCTAATCCCTTAACCTCTATACCCTCTACCCTATACATTGGACCCTCAACCCTAATACTTGAACCATATACCCTCAACCCTCTACCCTATACATTAAACTGCCCTTAACCCTCAATTATCAACCCTCAACCATCAACCCTTAATTTGCACAAAGTACTGTGGTAGAGGTGAAATTTTCTTTGTTTATGATTATCTGGAGGAATAAATGGGTATATACAAAGGGAATGCTAGTGACAGTATGGATGTTGTCACGCAAATTGTTGCATTTCATGTTAAATAAAATGAAAAATCAAAGGAAGCAGATCTCTTGATGCAAGTGAAATGTAGGTAAGCAATTGAAGGCTAGTGAATATTGGGGAAGGATTTTTTGTTCTAAAATCCTTAATCCCTGCTAGATCAGAACAATTAGGTGCCAAAAAAGGCTCTAAAGTAGGCGCTAAAATAGGCGTTACTTCAGGTGCTAATATGGGCGCTAATGTAGACACTAATCTAGTTGCTAATTTAGGCGCTAATCTGGGCATTACCGTAGGCATAGTTTTTGGCGCTAATCATGGCTTTAATCTAGGCATTAATAAGGGAACTACACTAGGCATTAATATCAACTCTAATCTTGGTGCTAATTGTGGCACTAATTTCAGTGCCAATTTGTGCTTGAATTAGTGCCAAATTGTTCGGGTTAGCGCAAAAATGCCAAAAAAGCACCATCCCAAAAAATAGCATCGACTTTTCCCAAAAAATGGAGAAAAATACATTAAAACAGTGGGTGGAAGCAAAAAACGGAGCAAAAAGGGGAGCTAATCATAGGGATTTGTTGTAGTGATGTCTAACCACCCTAAGTACAAGAAAAAAATAATATTTTTTATGAATTTTTCAATATAAGTAGAGGACACATGCCGAGATGTGCTGGATTTTTTTTTGGTATTTTTTTTATATGTAAATATTAGTTATGATTTTTTTATTAGAACTTTTTAGAATTATTAAAAGGTCTATGTGTGACCACCATAACTTGGTAAAAAAAAATTTAAATTCTTTTTTTTTTAATCCCATAGTATGTGAAGCATATAATGTGGTGCATCTTGTAGATTCAAAAAATGTTAAGTAGTTTGAAAGTTATAGAACTTTTTCAATTAGCCTGTCAATCGGGACTTTAGACATAATGTAGGTAGAAAATAAATAATAATTATTGATTAAATTCAAAATAAGGAAAAAATTATATTGGTGTAAATCTGACAATTTTTTCTATAAACCCTTTTCGTTTGATGAAATTCGGATAAAAAAAGTCGTCAGCCACAAGGGAAAACTTTGGAAAACTAAGCAAATTTTCAAAACATGTTTTTTGGGTTGGCTTTCTAGGTCAGTCAATCCCAAACCAAATCCCAAGCCAATATCCATTTAAAACCGGATATCCATTTTGTTTTTCAAAATAGGTATTTGTTTTGGAAAGCGGGAACCCATTTTTTTGAAAAACAAAACGGATATCTGTTTTGAAGACCTAAAAAACCCTCTTTAGTAAAATGGGCATAAGTTTTGTGTTTCTTATCAAAATTTCAACTTTTTATAGGAATTGGAAAGATGATTGAGAGATCTATGCAATGGACTAGATGGTGTTTCTATATTGTACACAAAAAATAATTATAATCATTTGAACTTCATAATTCATTTTTGAAACATCAAATTCTCACTACTTTCGCATGCAAAGTCTCCTTTTCATGATTTTTTTGTAACACTCATCTCAAAATACTTGAAACTTTAGAAAAAGGAATGAATAATGAAATATTTATTATTTTGGTAGTAAAGAGATGAAAAAAATCTTCATAAATCATTATCTCCCTCTCTCCCTCTTAGGTCTCTCTCTCAAGTCTCTCTGAATCCCTCTCTCCCTCTTAGGTCTCTCCCACTTCCTCTCTCTTTGTTCTCTCTCAACATCTCTCTCTCCCACTCTCTCTCCCTCTCTACCTCCCTCTCTCCCTCTCAAGTTTCTCTCCCTCTCCCTCCCTCTATCTCCCTCTCTCCCTCTCAAGTCTCTCTCTCTCTCCCTCCCTCTATCTCTCTCCCTCTCTCCCTCTCAACTCTCCCTCTCTCTCCCTCTCTCTCTCTCTCTCTTAGGTCCCTACCACTCCCTCTTCCTCTCTCTCCCTCTCCATATCCCTCTCACTCTCCATCTCCCTCTCTCCCTCTCTCTCTCCATCTCTCCAAATTATATATATCTCTCTCATACACACACACACTCCATCTCCATCTTAGGTCTCTCTCTCCCACTCTCTCTCTCTCCTCTCTCCCTCCCTCCCTCTCAAGTCCCTCTCCCTCTCCCTCCAACCCTCTATTTCTTTATCTCCCTCTCAAGTCTCCCTCCCTCCCTCCTTCTCTCCCTCTCTCTTAGGTCTCTCCCACTCCCTCTCTCTCTTCTCTCATCTCTCTCTCTTACACTCTCCATCTTCCTTTTAGGTATCTCTCTCACACTCTCTCTCTCAAGTCTCTCTCTCTCACACACACACAAACAAACACATACACTGTCTCTCTTTGTCTCTCTCTTCATCTCCCTCTCAGGTCTCTCTCTTGCACTCACTCTCTCCCTCTCTCCTTCCCTCCATCTCAACTCTCTCTCTCCCTCCCTACCTACCTCCCTCTATATCTCCCTCTCTCAAGCTCCCTCTATATATATATATCTCTCTCAAGTATCTATCTCCCTCTCCCTCTTAGGTCTCTCCCAATCCCTCTGTGTGTGTTAGGTCTCTCTCTCTCTCTCTCTCTTACACTCACACTCTCCATCTCCCTCTTAGATCTCTCTCTCTCTCCCTCTCTCCCCCTCTCTCTCCCACCTCCCTCTCTCTCTCTCCCTCTCCCTCTCACTCTCCATATCCCTCTCTCCCTCTTAGATCTACCACTATCCCTCTCTCACTCACTCACTCACTTTTTACCTCCCTCTTAGGTCTCTCTCTCTCTCCCACTCCCTCTCTCTTAGGTGTCTCCTTCCCACCCTAACTAGATAAATCTCTTTCTCAGGTGTCTCCTTCCCACCCTAACTATATAAATTTCTCTCTTCCCCCCTTCTCTCTCCCTCTCTCTCCCTCCCTCTCTCCCTCTCCCTCCCTCTATCTATCTCTCCCTCTCTCCCTCTCAAGTCTCTCTCTCTCCCTCAAAAGTAACTTGATATGGGGAGATAGAGAGAGGGGGAGAGAGAAAGACCTAAAAGGGATATGAAGAGATAGAGAGAGATAGTGTGTGTGTGAAAGAGATACTTGAGAGAGAGTGGGAGAGAGAGACCTAAGAGGGAGATGGAGAGTGTGACTAAGAGAGAGAGAGACTGAGAGAGAGACCCGAGAGAAGAGAGATAGGGAGTGGGAGAGACTTGAGAGAGAAATAGAAAGAGAGAGAGGGAGAGAAAGAGAGAGGAGGGAGTGGGAGAGACATGAGAGAGATACCTAAGAGGGAGAGAGGGAGTGGAAGAGAGCTAAGAGAGAGAGAGAATTAAGAAGGAGATATACTTCAAAGGGAGGGGGAGAGGGAGAGGGAGAGGGAGAGGGAGGGACGAGAGAGAGAGAGAGAGAGAGAGAGAGAGAGAGAGAGAGAGAGAGAGAGAGAGAGAGAGAGAGAGAGAGAGAGAGAGAAAATTTAAAGGGATAGAGAGAGAAAGAGAAGGAGATGGAGAGTGAGAGGGAGATGGAGAGGGAGTGGTAGGGACTAGAGAGAGAGAGATACTTGAGGGAGAGATTGAGAGAGAGATAGAAGCAGGGAAAGAGAGAGAGTTGAGAGGGAGAGGGAGATAGAGGGAGGGAGAGGGATAGAGACTTGAGAGGGAGAGAGGGAGAGAGAGTGGGAGAGAAAGAGACTTGAGAGTGTGAGTGTGATACATTGAGAGAGAGAGGGAGTGGAAGAGACTTGAGAGAGAGAGACCTTAGAGGGAGAGAGGGAATGGGAGATACTTGAGAGAGATACCTAAGAGGGAGAGATAATAGTAAGAGAGACTTCAAAGGGAGGGAGGGAGAGAGGGAGAGGGATAGGGGAGATCGAGAGTGAGAGTGAGAGGGAGATGGAGAGGGAGAGAGAGAGAGAGGGAGAGGTGTTATAATTGGCTATGGCTGCCAAGATCTTGAGACTAAATGGAAAGCAAAAAGAGAGAGAATAGAATGTGACAAGAATAAACTGTATTCTTACCAATATGATTCAATGATATGATTGTTATGTACAATGAGAGAGACCCCTTGGTTATATAGCTAAGGTGAGATACAAGATGTCATAGGATTATGAAGAGTGTCTTAATCATATGACATGAGACAATTAATCACACTTACCTAGGTTCACATGTGTTACAAGTCAAAATATAAGATAACAACTAATGACAACTAACACCTTATATAAAAAATATTAGGACCTAAGTAAACCTAACATGTGAATATGTCCACTAAGTCCCTAGTAAGTGGAATAACTAGGCACAAGAAATTTTTTCACACCAACAAGAGGGAGTGGGAGGGACCTGAGAGAGAGAGAGAGAAGGAAGGATGGAGAGAGAGGTAAAGAGATATGTCTAGAGCTCAAGGAGAGAGAGTGAGAAACATAGGTATAAAGAGTGACAAATAGAGAAGAAAGGAGGGAGGGATAGGTCTAGAGCTTAAGGGGAAACATAGTGATATATAGAGAGGTAGAGAAAAGGATGGAGAGATATGATGATTTATGAAGATTTTTTCATCTACTTGCTACAAAAAATATAAATATTTCATTATTCATTACTTTTTCTAATGTTTCAAGTATTTTGAGATGAGTGTTACAAAATAATCATGAAAAAAGACTTTGCATGTAAAAGTAGTGAGCATTTGATGTTTCAAAAATGAAATATGAAGTTCAAATGATTATAATTATTTTTTGTGTACAATATAGAAACACCACCTAGTCCATTGCGTAGATCTCTTAATCATCTTTCCAACGCCTATAAAAAAGTCAAAATTTTGATAAGAAACACAAAAGTTATACCCATTTTACTAAAGAGGGTTTTTTTAGGTCTTCAAAATGGATATTTGTTTTGATTTTCAAAACGGATATCCGTTTCAAATGGATATCTGTCTTGATTTTCAAAATGGATATCCATTTCAAATGGATATCTGTCTTGATTTTCAAAATGGATATCCGTTTTGTTTTTCAAAAAAATGGGTTTGGTATTACCAAAACAAAACGGATATTGTACCCAAGCCTGCAAAAAGTCAAAGCAGAAATTTTACATTTTTGGGCATGTTAAAAATGCCTTTCTTTCACATCACCACTTTTTGGAACCCAATGATCTTGCACAAACTTGCCAAGGAAGCCCGAAGGACAACACTTACTATGCCACATTAATGGAGCAATTTTTTTTTTTGAAAGGAGATAACAAAGGAATGCATAACGTAACATAATATACAATCTAAAACTAGGGTCTCTAAGCTTCCCCGACTATGCTACTCACATAACTATTAATCGAGATAACTAGAATCATTCCATTATCTAAAAAGGTAATATGATTTATCCAACAAGCAAAGTTCTTTTGAAAAAACCACATTAAATGATTCTAAATTACTTACCTCCATAATATGTCAACTGATAATCAACATTAAAGATCATTTCTAATAGCTACACATGCAAGATGCATTACATTACAATATTCATTACAAGGAGAATTCATCAATAACTGTTACATCGCTACAATAGTTACAACAATTCTTCCCTAGTACATCTGGGAAGATTAGATCAGACCACAATAAGAGTTATCTCTGATATACAATCCAAAATACAATTACATGAAATGATTATCTTCATGGACATGTACAGGATATGGAGTCCACAACACAATGAACAATCTTCACACACATGAACATGCAACAAGAATACCCAATGGAGGAAAAAGCACCAACCTCCTAACCATGTGGAACCCTAAGGTGCACTCCCTATGCTAGGAGATAACACAAGGTCCTGCATCACACAAACAATCAAGAATACAACAGACTAACATAAACAAGAGCTATACATGACTCCAACACAACACTGCTAACAACACCAACATCACATAAAACACTTACATCGCTTCCAAAGGCATTCACACAAAAGAATGAGAAAATACAACTAGGGAATGCTAGACTACAATATAGAGGAGTGTCATCATATAGCTTGATATGGGTTGTCTTGGCAGATCTTCTTAGGCCCTGACCCCCATCTTGGGTTGTCTTGACAACCTCTCCCGATCCCCAACCCCCATACAAACTCATGCAGAACCAACATACCTTTCATGAGGACAAGGTAGTTGGTCTTGCCATTCCATGCCTTCCCATCTCATCTCAAGACTAAACAAGCACTTGAGCCATGAGTGAGGCATATCATTATCCTGGCTAATGTGAAATCTACCCATCCCCTTAATTCATTATTAAGGTTATCACTAGATTAAGAAACCCTCCAATGGGTTGTCCTAGACACCACTTTGGGTTTCAACCCGCATTGAGAGCCACTCCCCCTACTTGCAACTAGTAAACCCTACACATAAAGCAAGGAATTTACCATCTTGCATACTTATCATAATCACATGGATCCACACACAGTGCAAGGAATTGACCATCTTGCACACTTATCACAATCACAAGAATCTATACATGGTGCAAGGCATTGACCATCTTGCTCACAACACAAAACATTGCCAAACCACTTCCAAAGTGAAACTATCATAAGAACCATACATAAAAAATTACTCCCTCCTAGGCCTCTGGAAGCCAACCTTAACAATTTTACACAATGACACCCACTTTTAACAAATACCAAAATCACCCCAATCTCGATAATCAAACACAATATTCAATACAAGCAATCAATACGACCATGAAATACTCAATAGAAGCCTTAATTTCCACATTTAATGTTACTCATTAACATAACCACTAATTCACCTAATGAACCATTTACCACAATAGCAATTATTCTTAATAACTAATTACATGGTGAATTGACAATTCAGCTATTAAATAATTATAAAAGAAATCAGCATTCATTAGTTAACAAAAAGATAATATAATTTATTTATTTAAATAAATCTTTCAATTATCTAAATATAAGTAAATCAATTCAGCTTACTTAATTAACCAATTTACTTATCTACATAATCAATTAATCACATGAGCAGAATTATTCTTTTACTAAAACCATTATATATATACATATTTTTCTATATATATACATACATATATATATGTATATATTATTAACACAATGTTGTTTACATTGTAATACAATATATCAAATTATAGTGTGGCAACATATATATACATACATATATAAACATACATACATACATACATATATATATATATATATATATTTAAACATAAATACACACACACACACACACACACACACACACACACACACACACACACACACACACATATATATATATATATATATATATATATATATATATTAAATCGAATGCCAAACATTACGTATTCATTGAATACCAACATACCGTATTTTCAATGCTTACCAAACAATATATATATATATTCATCGAATACCACATAAAGAATTTTCATCAAATACCAAACATAAAGCATATTTGGCAAATTCCATACATATTGTATATTCATCGATTACCAAGTATAATGCAAATTCATTGAATACAAAGTAACAAATGCCAAACCTAAGATATAACCATCAAACAAAAATCATAGAGCAAAGAATGAAATCAACATATACGGTAATCAAAACAAGGGCAGAACAAACCCTAAGTGCATGCTAAGGCCACTAGCTTGTAGGGTAGAGACGACGTTCGATTTGTAGGAAGCAGTTGGGCTGTGTGCCATGCCTCAGACCCATGCCTAGCAAAAAGTAGATGGGTCACCGAAACAAATCATGGAAAGACTTTAGAAACTTTGAATGTGAATGCAATTAGTTGGGTAAAGCCAACGTCGTGGTATAGGGCTCCATGCATGCACATTTTAGACCTTGTTGTTCTAATTACCCTGGTAACCATTTATGCGAGAATTGGAAGCATAGAGGAGGCACATGTATTTTGACTGAATGCCTCAAATATATGTCATCTCATGGAGCATAGTGATTGCAGGATTGCACAAATTGGATTTGTTGAAAAGGCTTAGAAACTTTTAGAGAAGAGAAATCGAATGAGGGAAATGGTAATTCGACGCCCTTGAGAGATGCAAGATTGCGGGATATGCACAAAATGCATTTGCTAAAAAGGGCTTTAGAAACTTTTAGAAAATGCATTTATTAATTGTGTCAATTCGAAAATAAATAAACAAAGAAATGTTTCATTTCCAGAAAACATAAACATTCAAGCACTCGTTTTAAAAAACAGAGATAGAATTTAGAAGAACAGTGTAATCAAGGAATTTAATTCCAACCTGGATCCAATCGCTTGGTAGGGCTGGAGATTCGATGTCGAGCTACGAATTCCCAACTTGCAACTCCAATCTCTCCAAATCCCCAATCAATTTTTCCAGAATCCCCAATCAATTTTTCCAAGAATACCACATTCCCCCACAAAATCAACAGTAATTGAAATTTTGCAGACAAATTAACTTGATTTATTAAATTAATCTTTCCTTCTCACAATAATAAATTTTAAATTGATTAAAATCCTTTTTATTTATCATATTATTTTTATTATTCACTAAGGTTATTTATGTATTTATTTTTATATTTATTTATCAAAGCATACTCTACTTTATTTTCACTTAATAATTAACTTTATAACTTGGCTTTATGATATTTTTTTTATCAACTGCATCATTATTATTTATTAACTTTAGCTTATGTTATTATTTATTTGATCATAAACTATGATTATATATATACATTTATATTTACTTATCGAAAGTACCATTTTAACTTAATAATTTTATTTTAATGCGACAAATAATCAAAAGAATTTATCAAACAATTTAAATTAAATAAACCAAATACCAATCAATACCTGATCACAATGCAAGGTTGAAAAGCAAGACCGCAAACAACACTAACTGACCATACCAACCATATTGACAACACTGACAGGGTATCAAACCAGATACTCATCCTATTCGGGGATGATGGCTAGGGTAGGGGACCAAGTGCTATCTTCGATAAATTGTTCCATTGGGTTAAGACATGCTCATACCTGCCAAAACAGGTGGAGTTGATACCTAGTATCTGTAACCTACAACACACAATATGATTGTGCATATACATATACATATAATCAGGCATACCGTGAAAGGGAATCACAACGTCATAGGGTACTCACAAGTGAGTGATGTGACACTATCCCTTTCACCCAAACATCTCAGTAAGAATATCACCAAGTAATCAGATCAACTCATAACAATCAACTGCATAATAGTCATGATCAGATAACATCTCATAACATCAATAATCATAAACCATTCCAAAATAAGGTAACACATTCTATTTATAGCATTTTCATAAACATGTCATAATCATCGTCAAGATAATCAAAGACTAATCAACATCTAACATTAGTATTCCATTAGTCATTAGAATATCCATAAGCATATATCAATATGATGAGCATATCTATAAACACACGTGATAAGTCCTACATGAAACATCACACATAGTCATGACAATGATCTAAGCATATCATTATTAAATGTTAGTACTTCATCAAATATCCTTAAATAAAATCATTGAATAGGGGTTATCATAATCATAAAGCATTAATGCCCCTTGATCATTTACGCATAAAGTCATCAACAAGGGTTAGTATGCTAATATCCTAATACATCAACTAACATATAATCATAAGGAAGTAACTCTTAGTATTTTAATAAATATAAACAATAAACATAACGTATCCAATCCTAACATCTTAATAAGTCTTGAGTATTACATCACCTAACATAGTAACATACTAAACAAGTGTCATTATAGAATATCCTAACCAAAAGCAAATAGTATCTGAAAACACAAAATAATTCCACTAGCATCTAACATAAGCATCATAAATGTTGAAACATGGAGGGGCACTACAGTTCTAATGATGGAGTAATCTAAAGGTTTAAACACATTCCCACTTTCCCTGATTTTATTAGAAAAAGAGATCTCTAAAGGGTAGGGTTGAATTTCAACCTTAAGGTGAGTCAACCCTATGTGGAGATCCGTTGTTTTATTATGACAAAAATGACTGATTCACACTTTTGGGAGATAATTTTAAATGTATTCACAAACTAAATTGCATGACCTAACTCTTGAAATGCAAAATATTATGATAACAAAAACATAAGCAATAGTTTGCAAGAAAATATGAGAAGGGCAAAGTGATGTGCACTTGTCATAAAAAGTGGGTTATGAGCTCTATAGTAGGACTGGTTTTCCCTAGGGAAAATGGGTCCTAGTGTAGTGGTCCAAATTCTGATTTTGCATTCCTCAAATTCCAAATATAAGATTCTAATTTTTCTAGGTTTGATTGTCAAAAAGTCAAAAATAAAATTTGTATGTGAATTTCCCTAGCTTGACAACAATGATGAAAACTTTGACAACTTTGCAAAATTGCTCCTTTGATCAATCTTCAATCCTTCACCTATAAATCTGCACATACAAAGAGAAAAAATATATATTTTTAAGGTGAAAGAGGTTTTCCTTAGTCAAACCCCATGTTGGTAATTAAACCCTGATAATGAAATGATGATAAATGGAAGGAATTGATGAATGAACAATGTTATGTCACAACTCACCAAACCCTTAATGGCTTCCCTTAGAGGACAAAAGTCTGACACATCTCTCTAAGGCTTGGATCTAGCATGAATTGGCTTGATTTGATGCTTGAATGCTTTCTTGAATTCTTGAAACGTACATCCTAATGTTAGCTCCAAAACATAACATGAATATGCATAAACTTTGACATGATGATATGATCTTGATTGTTGTTGTAGATGACTGATAAATTTTCTCTTCAATGCTCTTGACAATAATATTTACTCATGTGAAGTTCACCTCTAGCTTGTTAGATTTGAATTGATAAAATAATTGTATTTATAGGTGTTTATCTAATTTCCCAAAAATTAGATTCCACAAGCTGACATTTGAAACTTGAATTTGAATAATTAAAATTTTGCCAATAAACATATTAAAATTGGGTCTTGGCACTTAAAGGGAACCTAAATCCAGGACACACAATTTCCAAGGTGTTTTAATTAATGTTGGAAATTGTTTAATGTGGGTTTCCCTTTTGGAAAACTAAAATAATAAGGCTTTGGAATGCATAATTTGGAAAATTAGAAGCTTAATTAAATCCAATTAATTAAGGGACCCAAACATAATGTGAAATTGTAAAGGTATACAATTTTCTACACTACAAATACTAACTTTAAGTGTTTCTAAAATGCTAAATGAAGATACTATCAAGGGGGTTAACCATGCTATCTCTTTGGACCCCTCAAATATTCAACAGTTTGTGGATGACACCATCCTGTTTGGGAAAGCCTCAGTGGTGGAAGCTAGGAAATGGAAGTGTTATCTCAACAATTATGCTTTCAACTTTGTTCAATGCATAAACTATAACATAAGCATGATTTACTTCTTGAACACCTCTCAAACCCTCCAAGATAAAGTGACTACTATCTTGAGCTGTAAGAGTGCCCCTCTTCCTACTGTGTATCTTGGTCTTCCTTTAATATTTAAGAAAGTCACCCAAAATTTTTGGAACTCATTGTTGGAAAGAATGCAAAGGAAATTGGATGGGTTGAAAGGCTCCATCATGAGTCATGTTGGTAAGTTGCAACTCCTGGCTATTTCTCTTCAAGGCATATCATTGTACTTCCTATCCATTTTTAAAATCCCTAGATACATTGCTGAGAAATTTGAAAGAATCAAAATAAATTTTCTCTAGCCTGGCACAAAGGAAAAGAAGAAGTTAGCCTTGCTAAGATGGGATACTATTTGTCTTCCTAAATCCAGTGGTGCGCTTGGTATAAGGAAAATACAAACCACTAATAAAGCTCTTCTTGCTAATGCTGACTAGGATTTATTAAGAAACATAAAGGATTGCTGCACTATTCTAAATGCTAAGTACCTCAATAATAATCTTGTGATAAGGTTCCTTTTAGATGGTCACCCTTGTAGATCCTTAATTTAGAACAATATTAGCAGAGTCAAACAACTACTATAGGTTGGCCTAATATGGAAACTTGGTAATGGTTGTAGAATAAAGTTTTGGGAGGATCCTTGGCCACTTGAACTACCCCTCAATCAATCTGATTTCAAGGATTTGATGGTCCCTACTTCTAGTTACTTTGGTAGATATGTTGTGGACTAGATATGACTGGTCAACAAGGCACTCAAAAGTGGAAGGTTTTGGAGGAATATTTCCATCACAAGAGTTAAGTCACTATGAAAGATTACATTAGGATTCTCTTTCCTTAACTAGAATATCCATTTTTATCCAAGATGATGATTTTTTTGGACCAAGGAGAGAAAGAGTAATCTTATTGTCATGTCAGCTTACAGACTGATGTCTATATAGGGAACCTAATGTAGCTTTTGGAAATAGATTTGGAATAGGCACCTTACCCAAAAATCAACTTATTTTGGTGGACAATAGGTCATAATAGGATTCTTACCCAAGATAACTTAAGGAAAATGGGATTCCAAATCCCTAATAGATGTATGCGTTGCAAGAATAATGAGTTTGTCCCTCAACTGTTACTCCACTGTCCCTTTGCTATTGAATTTTGGGCTTGATCTTTACAAAAACTTGGGGTCTCTTGGACCATGAATGGAGACATCAAAAGATTTGTGGAGAATTGGATTAGTCCATACTCTCATCCTTTAACCAAAGAGATTTGGAAACAACTTCCTCCCTTTATCTGCTGGTGCTTATGGAAGGAATGAAATAGTAGGATTTTCTAGAATGTGGAAAAGAGCCCAAAGGAGGTCTTTAGTATTTGTTTAAGGCTTCTCACTGAAAACATATCCCTTTATGATTAGAAACCTCCAATCAAACCCCTTGTGCTTTGGAGGTCCACTATTGCTAGTTTTTGGAATCAACCTTTGAACCTCAATTCCTTTGATAATTCTAAAGCTTTTTCTAGGTTGAATACCAAATGGAGGAATCTATTGCATGGTCAACACAAGCTCAACTTTGATGGAGCTATGAAAGGAAATCCTGGCCTTGCTAACATCGGTGGTATCATCAGAGATCCAGGTGGAAGAGTCTTAGTTGGTTATGCTGGAGAGATTGGGGTACAATCTTCTACGAAAACAGAGGCAAGGACTTTGCTTCTAAGTGGGGTCAAATTTTCTCTCTTTATTGGGATAAAGTTTCTACATGTTGAGGGGAATTCTAAATTTGTGATTGATTCTATCACTAACAAAAGCTTCCAAGGTTGGACTATTAGTGATATTTTGGTTGATATTCAACATATTCTCAAAAAAATTGAAAGGAAAAAACTTTGACACATTTACAAAGAAGGAAATAAGGTGGTTGAATCTTTGGCTAATGTTGGGTCTACTTGAAGCACTACAAGGTGTTGAAGAAATTTGGAGGCCCTTCCCATTAGTGTGCAAGGATTGATCCTTGATGATCAAAAAAATTATATCACTAATGATGAATGTTGACATCTCTTGCTTTGGTTTGATTATTATCCCTCTTACTACCAGTCTCGGTAAGATGAGGTGGAATACTATTGATGAGATGGGTACAAACTTGTGGATGATTGAGATGAGATCCGATATGCACCTTTTTCCTAGTTGGGTTAACACATGAGTCAGTAAGGAAATGAGTCACTTGCACAAGGCTGCATACCCTCACATTAATGATTTTTTAATAAATTAGAATTGGTAGACTGCTGATATGATATCCCACCCTTTCAAGCTAATGTTTCATTATGACACTATAATTATGACCAATGTGGTCATAATTTCCAAATCTCCTAACTCGATGTACCCTACCACCCTCAAGTCTTTCTTCGCTAGCCTCAACTTTTTAGAAAAGACTGTTCGTACATGGGTAATCTTATCAAATTAATTTGGTGTGGTACGAAGATCTATTGCAGTTGCTTATCTTAGGAAAAGCCTTATATTTGTTCAACCCTTTTGTGTTTTGGAAAAATGTCCATATTTCTTGCTCCCCTTTGCTTTCAATCTACCTTATGAATGAAAATGGGAGGTGACAGAGTCAGAACTGAGCCTAGCTCTTACAAAGAGTTTCATCACAATGATCTGGTTTAATACATTTGTGTCGAAGGGGGATTGGCCCCTCTTATGCAAATCCTCAAAGGTCATGACAAAAACCTCTTTGATCAATTCACCAATAGTTGGTGTGACCAAAAAGTCACTGTGGGTGGAATTTTGTTCAAAGTCAACAAAGATGTGATAGAAAAAGCTATTGGGATTTCTTGCACTGGTCAAAAGCTCAAAAAGCACACAAAAGTTCATGATATGGATAGTATGCAATAGTTTTTCAAGGAGAATGAACAACCCTCAAAACTCTATGCTGGTTATGCCAGGAGTAAGCTTCCGCTACCTTGGGATCAGGTTTTTCTTGTTATCATGAAGTATATTACTTTGGAAGGAAATTTTAAATGTTATTACTATTATCATATGTCTCTCATAAACTATCTTTCCACAACCTCCTCATTAGTTTCCCCTTCTTTCTGCTATCATCTTTGGAAAGTTCTGTTAAAGAAATGCTTGACCTTGCTACCAAGAATCTGGATAAAGCCCCCCTCCCCCTTCACTAGGGGTTGATTTTATGTTTGTATCACTTTCATTTGGTCTTATGTCCCCTTCAACCTATTTCTTCTACTAGGGTTTTTGAGGAGCCCAAACCCCCTAAAGAGCCCCCCTTGAAACCCTTCCCTACTATTGCCTTTGGTTTGAAGCGAAAAATTTGTCTCCTCACCAATCAACCCTCCCTTGAAACTAAACCCAAGCAACCTAGAAAAAAGAAAAAAAGGGTAACCTTGGACAGTCCCAAAAACATGTTGCTGCAAGGTTGTGCAAGTTGAAAAATACTCCTATCAAGAAGGCGGAAAACAAGCTGACAAGGCCAACCCTAAAGCGAAAAAGAAGAAAGACCATATATCCTCCTATGTGGAAGAACCCATTATGGAGAATGATGAGGGGGAGACTAAAACCAAAGATTCCAAGGAGGAGGATATGACAACAATGGGTATGGAGACTTGTGTGGAAACTGCCAGTGTTAGGAGATCCAATCAGCTGGTGAAATAGAAACCCGAGGTCCATGTTGATGAAATATCCAACAACTTAAAACAAAGAATTGAGCATGTGGACAACAAACATGACACTATGAGGAAGCTGAGAATTATGTGGAGGGTTCGAGCCACTTTTTAGAATTGAATAAGACGTTTTTGGAGGAGTCCAATCCAAACTCCTCCACTCATCAAGTTGGGAAAGAAGAGGCTAATTTGCCTAATGATGGTGTGGAAGATGACTACAATGCACTGCAGGCCCACGTCTGCATCCTAGAGAGAAAGCTAAAAGGGCTCACATGCTTTACCATCAAGGTGATCCACCACTCGACTGTTACTCTTGCTACAATGCTAAATGAGGAAGTAAAAAAGAATGTGTCTAACTTTGATCCTAGCTCCAACCAGACTAGTGGAGAGGTTTTCAAATTCCTCATGGAGGAATGGGAGAACTTAGCTAGGTAGTGGGTTGGGGCTTGTTTGCTCCCTCTAGGGTTTTTTGTTGTGTTTGTGTTGTGTCTACGTTTTGTCTGTCTATTCTGGTTTTTGTTTTGTTATTATGATTTGGTGGACTTTGGCCCATGGGGCCTTTTGTGTTAAGGGTTTTGCACCTTGTACATGTAGTTATTTTATCAAAAACAACATAACAATGCTATATAAAGTGCATATATGAAAATATTCATGGTTAATATTACCCTCTATCTCTTTTTTTAATTTTTATATTCAAAATAAACTTTATGAATGAAATATAATTCATTTTATCTTTCTCTACATTCTTTAAAAAATTAATGATATAATTAGAAAGTAAATTTTGTAGAAAAATGATGATGATTAATAAAGCATAAAAAATTGTTCACACTCTTGGAATGAGTAACCCTACCATCATTCCAAGAGGTGACAAATTTATTAGACAAGCCCTCATCGTGACTAGTCATGGGCTCCATATACTGGGCAATTCCTTGAAGTCTCTGAGGAGGTTATTGCTAGAGTTACGGGGCTTCTGAATAGTGGTCGAACATGGAAGAAAACTATGAAGGTGCCGAACCAGATTAGTATGAACCAGTTCTTTTGTGGCGTGGAGAAACCTATCAAGTTGCGGGGTGGCTTTGACCGTGAGGCACTACTGGAGCCATGTGATAGAGTTTGTATGGTGATCATGAAGTACTTCACGCTGGAAGGAAGGTATGGGGTCTACTACTATTACCACTTTAATTTCCTCAACCACCTTAGGAATCACCAGCATATCTCCATTCCTTTTTTCCTGTTTCATGCGCTTGATAGCACTGTGGAAGAGTTTAATGAAGCCTCAATTTTTGGAAAGAATTATACTATCCTACACCAAGGCCTTATGTCTAGGCTTTATCATTTTCATATGGCCCTTTGCCCTGCTCGGCCTATCACTGTGCAAGAAGTCCCGTCTCTCCTTGCTCTTGATGAAACCCCAGTTTCCTCTACTCCCCCCTTTGCTAGCATTCTAGATACGCTGGGCTTGAGTAAGAAAAAATGCCTAAAAAATCCTGCCTTGAAAGCCCTTCCCCATGGCACATCCCCTGTCAAGGGTTTGGGGGATACAGGTAAGGAAAAAAAGTGTTTTTCCCCTACCTCGCAACCTAAGGCTAAAGCCTCTAAGAAAACTAAATTCTGCCTCCATCAAATTGATTCCGACATCGAGATCACTGATGAAGCTAACACCCCCTGTAGATCTCATAGACTGGTCCTTAAGTAGGACAAGGTGGGAAGTCTTAAGGAGGCTTCAGATTCGGATAATGAAAATGGGAGTGACAGTGAAAGCCAGGAGAAAAAGGTGTCAGGTGGGGAAGACCATTATGTCTCAGTGAGTAGCGCGTCCCATGTGTCTGAAAGCTTGAAGAAGGGCCCTACCAGTGCCAATGTGATGGAAATTAATCCCTGGGCCTCTAATATGGATAAGGGAAAATCCCCCTTACAGGAAGATTACAGTGAAAAAGAGCAGACTTGGGAAGAAGTTGGCAAGCTGAAAGGGAGAATGGAGAGGCTGGAAAAAAAGGTTCAGGAGGTGTCTCACTTTGCCTTGAAGGTCATGCACAAGTCGGCTACCAGTTTATGCTTGCTGCAGAAGGAGAAGTCCACGAACAATGGCGAAGAAGATGTTGGTTTTAAGGAGCTGCTCGAGTTCCTCACAGCGGATTGGGTGACTACTATTCAGGATAAACCTTGCAGGGAGGAAAAGAATTAGGCCTTTGGGTATTTTTGTTTTGTCAAATTCTCTATGAATTTTTGTATGTTAATGTTGTTTAACTGGTTTGACCCTTAGGGGTCTTTGGACTCGTCTGCTCCGTTTCATGCTTGCATGATGGACTCTGTTTATCCTATGTTTACTGTTGGTTTTTGGTTTTTGATATGACTTGTTGTGGGTGACAACTTGGTTCTCTATGTTGTCACTGTGCTATTAATGTGCTTACTCTAGATGGCCTTTGGTGCCTTGTATTGATGGGACAACACCCTTGTTTTTGCTGCTTTTATATCAAAAACAATTTTCATTCGAAGATTTAAAAGTTTAATAGTGGTATTAGTCAATTAAGGCAGTGACTTTAATTCATCTTAAATTGCATCATATTTGGACTTTAATTCATCTTAAGTTGCATCATATTCGGACACAACATCATATTATCAATAGGTTCATGCACATCTTAAATTAAGAAACAACTTTTGTCTTTGTATGTGTTTGTAACCATAGAAAACCATTTCATGTTTTTGTCCTGAATGGACAAATTTAAATGTTTTTTATTTTATTAAGTTGTGGAAGGGAAACTTTCCTACATTGATACTAGATAACTCTTAGTCCACTAAGTTTTATTTTTATTTTTTAATTTTATTTAGTGGTCCAACTCTTCCTAAATGATATTAGGCAGTTCTTTGTCCATTTTTAAAAAAAATCAGATTTCTTCTTATTAAACTCATATCTATTGATTGGCATAACTTAAATTGACCATTATCATGGGCTTTGTTTTGAATGTATAATCAATTTTATAGATTAGTCTACTCACACATGTAAATATAAAAAGTCATTTTTAATGCCATAAACATTTTTAGGGAAGATTTTCTTAAAAGAAAAGAGACATGATAATTAAGTTAGACCTTATGACCAAGCTTCATGATAAACCCAACCATTAAGACCCATTTACACTAAGAGTACACGTCATGCTACTTGTTATCTTTTTGTGTAACTTTTATTAATAACTTGTAAAGTGTAGTTCCTTGTTTCTTTTATTAAATTTTATTCATAATTTTTGAGCCTACACTAGTCTTTGAATGACATTATTTAGTTGTGATTTTTTTGTTGTTTTTATTATGACACCAAAGCTTCCATATAACCACTTAACATATGTATAAATCTAATAAAAATGAATTAGATCAAGTACTATTATACTTTTATGATACCTAAATATATTTAAACTATATTACCCATCTCCCTTACATAAATATGTTCTCTCATTCATCCATATACATCTTATTATAATTATAATCATTAAATCGACAATACCAAATATGACAGCATGAAGATTATTCAACCAAGAAACAATCATAATATATAGTATCAAAATTTTAGTATTCAATTACATTAATATTGAGGCAATCCCCATTATCCATACTCCATAAGTAGTAATTCACAAGAACACATGTACTTGTGAGTATAAATGATTTTTTTTTTCTCATTACATCTAGGTGATTCTCATGTGGTTTAAGGAGCAATTTATTTCAAGAGATCATCCATCTTAGTATAACTCCAACTCAATTGTGTGTAACAATGTAATGTACTCCACAATGAAGACCATAAAACTTGCTACCCCATCCATTGAACCTTGAAAATTATTGTGCCTTATGAGCCACTCATTTTGGAAATCCATAGCTCTTTCATTTTTATATAGATTATTTTTGTAAGATAAAAATATTTTTTCAAATTTCTTACATTCTTCACTACTTATATTCATAAATAGATTTACCTATGTTATCTATGTACATTAAAACCTTAAAACCTAAGAGGGGGGGTGGGGGGGTGAATCAGTTGTACATTAAAACCTTCAAAACCCTTATTATGCATCAACATGAATGTAAGAAAATGAAACATTAACACATTACAACCATACGCAATAGAACACCATATTTACATGGAAAATCCTAATCAGGGAAAAACCATGGTGAGGATTAACTCACATATATATGAATAACAACATCGATTACAAAAGTTTCATTGTCAAAAGGGCTCATTGCCCAAAGGACACACTGTCCAAAAGAAAGAAGGGTTCACTGCCTAAATAGAAAGAGAAGAGAAAGGAACTGCTATATGGAGATTCACTACCTTAGAGAAATAGGAGATTCCACCACAACAACTCTACACCATCAGCAACCTTCAGCTCACTATCTCCAACAACTTTAGGAACTCTGAAATGTAGACACCTTCTACTCACTACTTCTGGTAGTCATAGAAATTTAAGCTTGCACTCATATCTCAACACTTAATCACATACACATCATTTCACACCACACGACACACCACATAATTTACTTTACATATATCCTTTGCAACCTCAAACAATCTTCTCCAACTTGGCCTCAATGAAATGCATGCACCTCAAACTCATAACTACCAAATAGGTCAGCACCAAACACCTTCATGATGGAAATAAGTGAAGGTAGACTACACCAAGGACTAACCAAGACCCAAATCTACACCAAAAAACTACACCAAGATTGCACGATCCATGAAGCACATACACAAGTAACACTAGCACGCTAGGTTGGCCAACCCGACATTAATGCTACCAAGCAACCACATACACACTTCACTAGGTACAAAAACATCCTACAAACCACATAGAAACATCACACAACATCTTGGAATATTCCAACAACAACATAATATTCAAACACACTACTGCAAACACTTGCAACTGAGAATACTATCATCCTATGCAACCAGTCAAACTGCCACTAAGAAACAACACATGAACCAAGCTTGTAGAATAGCTAAACACCAAACCATCCAAGAAGACAAATACAATCAAATTTAACACATTCCCAAATCTACAAGATAAGAAGCTTCAACGCGGAGAAATGCAGAGCAACTCCATTTCTCCAACCTTCTTCACAGTCTAGCACACTGTCATTTACACATCTACTACTACACAATCCAGAACCTAAAAAATTGGATATAACACCTCTGAACATCATATCCAAACCACACAAACACATATTCAAGAATGAAGAAATGTGGCACACAATAAAAAACACACCCTTGCCACCTTGTACACTCTTTATACAAATTTTCTCAAAAGCACTTGGAAACCAAGTGACCATGTTGCATTTGCAACACCTGCTTAACACCACAAACACTTTCTCATCATAACCATTCTAGAGGTTGACATAGGTTGACATCAATGACAACACTAATGACAACATAGTGCAACAATCTCCCCCTTTGTCATTGATGATAGTTACACCTACTTTAAAACCATCAACAACAAAAGCAACATTGATCTCCTACTTACTTCAGCTCTCCACTTCTCTCTCTAATACTCTCTCCATTTTTTTCATACTTCTCTCCCCTTTGACATCAATGGCAAGGGGAAACACCTACATAATTCACTGCTCTCTCTCACACTTTTAGGCACAACATTTTCTCCCCTAACTGCCCTAACCAAAGACACCACTACCTACTCCCCTTGAGAGGTAGCCTTCATCATTCTAGGACAAAGAATTCATCTTGAATTGCACCCCTAGACAAATGCACCATTTTATGCATCTAGTTGAAAGGAGGGGCAATAACCCCTAGCTTGTTTATGAGATACTCAAATGTATCTTTGGAAGAGCCTTTGTGAAAATATATGCTATTTGATCCTTTGTAGGCGCATACTCCAACTTTACTTCATTCTCAACAACTTTATCTCTTAGGAAGTGATACCAAATAGAGATATGCTTTGTTCTTGAATGCATTACCAATTTTTTTGAAATGTTGATATCAATTGCATTATCACACAAGATAGTGATAGGTTCATCATACGATACTCTGATATCTTTCAATGTTTGTTTCATCCACAACACCTATGTGAAACAAGATGTTGTAGCAATATATTATGCCTCTACAATAGATATTGACACTGAATCCTGCTTCTTACTCAACCAAGAAACCAATTTGTTTCCAAGAAATAAAGAACCTCCACTTGTACTTCTATCATCCGCACAACTTTCCCAATATGAATCTGTATAAGCACTCAAAGAGAAGTTGGTATCCTTGGAATACGATAGACCATAGTTCAGAGTTCTCTTCAAGTATTTGAATATCCTCTTGACTGCTACCACTTGTGAATATCTAGGATCTTCTTGACATCTCTCCACAAGACATATTGCATGCATAATATCTGGTCTAGATGCAGTTAGATATAGTAATCCACCAATCATTGATCTATACTTGTATGGTCAGTCTTAGGAGATTCGTCATTTTTTCTCAATTTACAAACATTAACCATGGGAGTACATATTGGTTTAGAGTCCTTCATTCCAAACTTCTTTAACATTTCCTTAACATATTTTGATTGTGTAATGAATATAGATTTTTTGGATTGACTGATTTGTAGCCAAAGGAAGAAAGTCATCTCCCCAAACATTAACATTTCAAACTCATTTTGCATCTCCTCTGCAAATCCTTTACATGTTGCCTCATTTCCTTCACAAATTATGTCATCAAAATACACAACCACAATCAGGATTTGATTTCCCTCAACTTTGAAGTAAAGATTGCTATCAACAACACCCTTTTTGAATCCTTGCTGCAATAGGTACTTGTCCAATCTTGCATACCAAGCTTTAGGAGCCTGTTTAAGACCATAAAATGCTTTCTTCAAGCTACATACTATATTAGAATCTTCTAATAACTGAAAACCTTCTAGTTGTTCAATGTATACCTCTTCTTTCAACTCACCATTCAAGAATGTGGAATTTACATCCATATGGTATACTTTGAAGTTTTTATGTGCTACAAAAGCCAAAAAAATCCTAATAGATTCCATCCTTGCTACAGGAGCAAAGGTCTCTTTAAATTCTATTCCTTCCACTTATGAGTAGCCCTTACACACAAGTATAGCCTTGTTTCTGATAACTTCTCCATTCTTATTCAACTTGTTCCTAAAAACCCATTTAGTTCCTATTACATTCTTATTTGTTGGTCTTGGGACCAGTTCCAATGACTGATTCTTCTCAATCTGCCTCAAGTCTTCTTCCATAGCTTTGATCCAATTTTTATCCTTGCATTCCTTAGTTATTGTTTTAGGTTCTATCTCAAAAAGGAAACAAAATTTTACTTGTTCCTCTGCCATAACAACTTTTCTTCTTGTCAACACACCTCTACTTTTGTCCCCAATTATTTGATCCTTAGAATAATTTTTTCTACACATATTTATGATTCTTGAGATTCTTTTATGGGGCTTCTTTCTCTTCCACTAGCATCTCCTTCTCTTTCTCTTCTTTTTCTTCTTCTCTGCAAGGGGGTTCATCAGATTCATATCCTTGTATCAACACTAAGATTTGATGTGATTCTTCATCCACTTTGACATTTTCACTTTCAACTATCTTCTTTAGCCTTTTGTTTTAGCACATGTATGCCTTGATCTTTGTAGAATATCTAAGGAAGATTCCTTCATTTGATCTTGTATCAAACTTCCCTAAGTTCTCTTCATCTCTCCTGATATAAAATTTTCTTCCAAACACTCTAAAATATTTCATATTAGTTCCATACCATAGCTCATAGGGGGTCTTTGAGCTGTTCACTCTTTCTTGTCCTCTGTTAAGAATATAGACTGTGCTATGAATAAATTCTCTCCAATAGACATCCGATAGATTCAATTCCTTCAACATGGTTCTTACAGCCTCCTAAAATATCTTATTCTTCCTCTCCACAATTCCATTATGATGTGGAGTCCTAGGAGAAGATAAATGTATTTTTATCCCATGATCTTCACAAAAACTATTAAACTCATTGGAGGTGAACTCACCAACTTTACCAAACCTTAAACACTTGATTTTCAAATCGATTTCATTCTCAACCATAGATTTAAATGCTTTAAACTTATCTAGAGTTTCTAATTTTTCTTTGAGAAAGGCCACCCACAACATTATAGAGCAATCATTTATTAACAACATAAAATACATGTCACCTTGAGAGCTTCTTGTTCTAGTAGGTCCACATAGGTCTGCATGCACCAACTCCAAAGGTCCTATAGTAGAACATTCCTTAGTCTTGAAGCTATTCTTTGTTTGTTTTCCAAATTGACACTCTTTTCAAATTCTATTGATAGCCTTTGTAATTCTTGGTATGTCTCTCACAACATGAGTAGAGTTGATCTTCACTAGGCTATCAAAGTTGATATGACCCATTCTTCTATGCTATAGCCAACTTTCATTAATTTTTGACATAAATCACTTAGCACCACCACCTTTGAGCTGATAAACATTCCCTTCTATCCTTATTCTTGTAGCAACCAAAGTTTTAGAGCTTCCTTTTTTTGATTTCAAACCACATCTTGAAGAACCAGATTGTATCCTTTGCTACACATTTTTCTTACATTGAGAAGATTATGTTGGAGACCTTTGACATAAAAACATCATTTGTCAAAACTAATTAAACCTTTTCCACATATCTTAGTAGATGTGTCATCACCAAACTTAACAAAATCACCATCATACTTATCAATTCTAACAAACTTACTCTTATGACCTGTCATATGATTTGAGCATTCACTATCAATTATCTAGTAGTTTCTATCCTCTCTTGCATGAAAAAATTCAACATAGTTCCTTCAATACTGTGACCTATTTCTGAAGTAATTTCCTTCACACATCTTTTAGGGTCAATAGAATTAGTTCCAACATTCAAAACCATGAACAAGCACTCATCACTTCCATAATCCAAATAGTTTGATTCTCATCATCAAATATACCATTGTTTTCTTTAACATAATAACTCTTCTTGAAAGTTTTACCTTTATGATCTTTATGTTTTTCATTTGTAACTTTGCCTAGACATTTTGAAGCATAATGACCTATCTTTCCACAATTGAAACATTTTAAGGGTTACTTACCTCTATATTTTCCAGTGCCCTTTTTCAATCTCCTTACAAAATTTGCTTCCACCTCATAAAGATCATCAGGATCAAATTCATCATTCTTCTCTTTCTTGCTAACTTTAAAAGTAGTTTCTTTCTTTGTAGCATCTTGGTCAAACTCTCTTAATTCAAAAGTGGCTAATGTACCAAATATTTGATCTCTATAATATTGATCCAAATTGTGAGCTTCCTTGATAGCAGAAACTTTAGCACTATAAGATTTAGGAAGAGTTCTCAATACCTTTTTCATAACTTCACTTTCCTCCAATTTTGCACCAAGACCATTGATGGCATGAACAATTTCATCCACCCTTAACACATAGCTTGCAATATCTCCATCTTCTGACATCCTTAGGGTTTCAAATTTGGCTTTGAAATTCTGCATCTTTGCTTGCTTGACCTTAGCATCCCCTTCATAAATACTTTGCAACTCTACCTAGACCTCTTTACCATTGCATAAATTGATTTATTATAATGTTGTAATGAAATAATTATTTAGTTGTGATGCTCCTTAGTGGTATGGATAATCACACTAGGTAATTATTTGGGGACCACTTGATGTTGTATTGTAACATTGTATTATTATTTAATGTGTGGGAGACATGTGATAATAATTTAATATTGGGGAAATATTTAATAATGTGATGTCTTCGTACCCAATATTAAATAAGGGGTTAGTGGTTTTGTATTCACATGGTTTTATGGTACATGGTTTCACCTCACCGCTAGTTGTATTTTGTGTGAGCTTGTGTCTATAAAAACAAACACATGTGTAGTGGTTTAGGTTGGCTAAGTGGTTTGGATGTCATTATTGAGTCTTCTTGAGGAGTGCATTTATGAAGTATGGCATGGGATGTGTGGATTCATTCTTGGAAACATGGGGATGCATTGGAGGACTTGATGCTTTAGAGGTGTTCATTGTAACTCTTGTATTTGATTTATGGCTGATTAATATGATGGAGTATAGATGCTCTTGGAGGCTAGGTTTTTCCCTCTTGAGGGTTTTCCCAAGGTATTAAAATTAAAATTATTGTAAATGATCCAAAAAAAGAAAAAATTATCTTCAAAGGGTATTTCTTCTACATAGATACCAAATAAAGAGTTATAAGATAAACAAGCACACAATCTACATACAAAGTGACCTCCAAAAAAGCAAGAACCATGGATAATGAAAGATAAACCAGCAATTCTACCTCTTTATAGCTCATACTTATCAATAGCCCTATTATGCACAATGATGATAGCTTAGTACTATATGTCAATGAGATATTTGTTTGTCATAATTGGGGAGTCGGTGACTTGTTGGAGGGAGATTCTTATCACAACTTTGGTTGCTCAACTTTGAGCTTTTAAGTCTTCTATATTTATATCATTTTCCTTCAATTTCTATGTGTTGTGCTGTGTTATTTTCTATGGATTTAGGATAATACAAAGCATGGATAGATTTGCAAACACTTTCATCATGTTTACAAGAACCATATCTTATTTGCTATATATTTTTTATTTGGCCTTTTCGGTGGAAACAAAAAACTTTGTCTCGCTTGTAAACTATTTTGAAAATTAAATTTAACACCTTCAATTGAAAATACCTGGTATTTTCATCAAAGATCTATTTTTTATTTTTTTATTTTTTTTAATCACCCATTTTGAAGGTAGCCTTCTGATGAACAACCTTCAATATTGCCACCCAAAAGAATCTCTGCATTAAATAATTATATTACATCAGAATTCTATAAGTAATTCACATTCCCTTCATGCAAGTAGCATTGGAGAATAAATAGCATCGGAATATTGTCTACTGTGACAAAAATTCATTTCTTCATT
>VDFB02271358.1:864286404-864337609 GCA_007258455.2 Sequoia sempervirens
CTTAGAAACTTTTAGAGAAGAGAAATCGAATGAGGGAAATGGTAATTCGACGCCCTTGAGAGATGCAAGATTGCGGGATATGCACAAAATGCATTTGCTAAAAAGGGCTTTAGAAACTTTTAGAAAATGCATTTATTAATTGTGTCAATTCGAAAATAAATAAACAAAGAAATGTTTCATTTCCAGAAAACATAAACATTCAAGCACTCGTTTTAAAAAACAGAGATAGAATTTAGAAGAACAGTGTAATCAAGGAATTTAATTCCAACCTGGATCCAATCGCTTGGTAGGGCTGGAGATTCGATGTCGAGCTACGAATTCCCAACTTGCAACTCCAATCTCTCCAAATCCCCAATCAATTTTTCCAGAATCCCCAATCAATTTTTCCAAGAATACCACATTCCCCCACAAAATCAACAGTAATTGAAATTTTGCAGACAAATTAACTTGATTTATTAAATTAATCTTTCCTTCTCACAATAATAAATTTTAAATTGATTAAAATCCTTTTTATTTATCATATTATTTTTATTATTCACTAAGGTTATTTATGTATTTATTTTTATATTTATTTATCAAAGCATACTCTACTTTATTTTCACTTAATAATTAACTTTATAACTTGGCTTTATGATATTTTTTTTATCAACTGCATCATTATTATTTATTAACTTTAGCTTATGTTATTATTTATTTGATCATAAACTATGATTATATATATACATTTATATTTACTTATCGAAAGTACCATTTTAACTTAATAATTTTATTTTAATGCGACAAATAATCAAAAGAATTTATCAAACAATTTAAATTAAATAAACCAAATACCAATCAATACCTGATCACAATGCAAGGTTGAAAAGCAAGACCGCAAACAACACTAACTGACCATACCAACCATATTGACAACACTGACAGGGTATCAAACCAGATACTCATCCTATTCGGGGATGATGGCTAGGGTAGGGGACCAAGTGCTATCTTCGATAAATTGTTCCATTGGGTTAAGACATGCTCATACCTGCCAAAACAGGTGGAGTTGATACCTAGTATCTGTAACCTACAACACACAATATGATTGTGCATATACATATACATATAATCAGGCATACCGTGAAAGGGAATCACAACGTCATAGGGTACTCACAAGTGAGTGATGTGACACTATCCCTTTCACCCAAACATCTCAGTAAGAATATCACCAAGTAATCAGATCAACTCATAACAATCAACTGCATAATAGTCATGATCAGATAACATCTCATAACATCAATAATCATAAACCATTCCAAAATAAGGTAACACATTCTATTTATAGCATTTTCATAAACATGTCATAATCATCGTCAAGATAATCAAAGACTAATCAACATCTAACATTAGTATTCCATTAGTCATTAGAATATCCATAAGCATATATCAATATGATGAGCATATCTATAAACACACGTGATAAGTCCTACATGAAACATCACACATAGTCATGACAATGATCTAAGCATATCATTATTAAATGTTAGTACTTCATCAAATATCCTTAAATAAAATCATTGAATAGGGGTTATCATAATCATAAAGCATTAATGCCCCTTGATCATTTACGCATAAAGTCATCAACAAGGGTTAGTATGCTAATATCCTAATACATCAACTAACATATAATCATAAGGAAGTAACTCTTAGTATTTTAATAAATATAAACAATAAACATAACGTATCCAATCCTAACATCTTAATAAGTCTTGAGTATTACATCACCTAACATAGTAACATACTAAACAAGTGTCATTATAGAATATCCTAACCAAAAGCAAATAGTATCTGAAAACACAAAATAATTCCACTAGCATCTAACATAAGCATCATAAATGTTGAAACATGGAGGGGCACTACAGTTCTAATGATGGAGTAATCTAAAGGTTTAAACACATTCCCACTTTCCCTGATTTTATTAGAAAAAGAGATCTCTAAAGGGTAGGGTTGAATTTCAACCTTAAGGTGAGTCAACCCTATGTGGAGATCCGTTGTTTTATTATGACAAAAATGACTGATTCACACTTTTGGGAGATAATTTTAAATGTATTCACAAACTAAATTGCATGACCTAACTCTTGAAATGCAAAATATTATGATAACAAAAACATAAGCAATAGTTTGCAAGAAAATATGAGAAGGGCAAAGTGATGTGCACTTGTCATAAAAAGTGGGTTATGAGCTCTATAGTAGGACTGGTTTTCCCTAGGGAAAATGGGTCCTAGTGTAGTGGTCCAAATTCTGATTTTGCATTCCTCAAATTCCAAATATAAGATTCTAATTTTTCTAGGTTTGATTGTCAAAAAGTCAAAAATAAAATTTGTATGTGAATTTCCCTAGCTTGACAACAATGATGAAAACTTTGACAACTTTGCAAAATTGCTCCTTTGATCAATCTTCAATCCTTCACCTATAAATCTGCACATACAAAGAGAAAAAATATATATTTTTAAGGTGAAAGAGGTTTTCCTTAGTCAAACCCCATGTTGGTAATTAAACCCTGATAATGAAATGATGATAAATGGAAGGAATTGATGAATGAACAATGTTATGTCACAACTCACCAAACCCTTAATGGCTTCCCTTAGAGGACAAAAGTCTGACACATCTCTCTAAGGCTTGGATCTAGCATGAATTGGCTTGATTTGATGCTTGAATGCTTTCTTGAATTCTTGAAACGTACATCCTAATGTTAGCTCCAAAACATAACATGAATATGCATAAACTTTGACATGATGATATGATCTTGATTGTTGTTGTAGATGACTGATAAATTTTCTCTTCAATGCTCTTGACAATAATATTTACTCATGTGAAGTTCACCTCTAGCTTGTTAGATTTGAATTGATAAAATAATTGTATTTATAGGTGTTTATCTAATTTCCCAAAAATTAGATTCCACAAGCTGACATTTGAAACTTGAATTTGAATAATTAAAATTTTGCCAATAAACATATTAAAATTGGGTCTTGGCACTTAAAGGGAACCTAAATCCAGGACACACAATTTCCAAGGTGTTTTAATTAATGTTGGAAATTGTTTAATGTGGGTTTCCCTTTTGGAAAACTAAAATAATAAGGCTTTGGAATGCATAATTTGGAAAATTAGAAGCTTAATTAAATCCAATTAATTAAGGGACCCAAACATAATGTGAAATTGTAAAGGTATACAATTTTCTACACTACAAATACTAACTTTAAGTGTTTCTAAAATGCTAAATGAAGATACTATCAAGGGGGTTAACCATGCTATCTCTTTGGACCCCTCAAATATTCAACAGTTTGTGGATGACACCATCCTGTTTGGGAAAGCCTCAGTGGTGGAAGCTAGGAAATGGAAGTGTTATCTCAACAATTATGCTTTCAACTTTGTTCAATGCATAAACTATAACATAAGCATGATTTACTTCTTGAACACCTCTCAAACCCTCCAAGATAAAGTGACTACTATCTTGAGCTGTAAGAGTGCCCCTCTTCCTACTGTGTATCTTGGTCTTCCTTTAATATTTAAGAAAGTCACCCAAAATTTTTGGAACTCATTGTTGGAAAGAATGCAAAGGAAATTGGATGGGTTGAAAGGCTCCATCATGAGTCATGTTGGTAAGTTGCAACTCCTGGCTATTTCTCTTCAAGGCATATCATTGTACTTCCTATCCATTTTTAAAATCCCTAGATACATTGCTGAGAAATTTGAAAGAATCAAAATAAATTTTCTCTAGCCTGGCACAAAGGAAAAGAAGAAGTTAGCCTTGCTAAGATGGGATACTATTTGTCTTCCTAAATCCAGTGGTGCGCTTGGTATAAGGAAAATACAAACCACTAATAAAGCTCTTCTTGCTAATGCTGACTAGGATTTATTAAGAAACATAAAGGATTGCTGCACTATTCTAAATGCTAAGTACCTCAATAATAATCTTGTGATAAGGTTCCTTTTAGATGGTCACCCTTGTAGATCCTTAATTTAGAACAATATTAGCAGAGTCAAACAACTACTATAGGTTGGCCTAATATGGAAACTTGGTAATGGTTGTAGAATAAAGTTTTGGGAGGATCCTTGGCCACTTGAACTACCCCTCAATCAATCTGATTTCAAGGATTTGATGGTCCCTACTTCTAGTTACTTTGGTAGATATGTTGTGGACTAGATATGACTGGTCAACAAGGCACTCAAAAGTGGAAGGTTTTGGAGGAATATTTCCATCACAAGAGTTAAGTCACTATGAAAGATTACATTAGGATTCTCTTTCCTTAACTAGAATATCCATTTTTATCCAAGATGATGATTTTTTTGGACCAAGGAGAGAAAGAGTAATCTTATTGTCATGTCAGCTTACAGACTGATGTCTATATAGGGAACCTAATGTAGCTTTTGGAAATAGATTTGGAATAGGCACCTTACCCAAAAATCAACTTATTTTGGTGGACAATAGGTCATAATAGGATTCTTACCCAAGATAACTTAAGGAAAATGGGATTCCAAATCCCTAATAGATGTATGCGTTGCAAGAATAATGAGTTTGTCCCTCAACTGTTACTCCACTGTCCCTTTGCTATTGAATTTTGGGCTTGATCTTTACAAAAACTTGGGGTCTCTTGGACCATGAATGGAGACATCAAAAGATTTGTGGAGAATTGGATTAGTCCATACTCTCATCCTTTAACCAAAGAGATTTGGAAACAACTTCCTCCCTTTATCTGCTGGTGCTTATGGAAGGAATGAAATAGTAGGATTTTCTAGAATGTGGAAAAGAGCCCAAAGGAGGTCTTTAGTATTTGTTTAAGGCTTCTCACTGAAAACATATCCCTTTATGATTAGAAACCTCCAATCAAACCCCTTGTGCTTTGGAGGTCCACTATTGCTAGTTTTTGGAATCAACCTTTGAACCTCAATTCCTTTGATAATTCTAAAGCTTTTTCTAGGTTGAATACCAAATGGAGGAATCTATTGCATGGTCAACACAAGCTCAACTTTGATGGAGCTATGAAAGGAAATCCTGGCCTTGCTAACATCGGTGGTATCATCAGAGATCCAGGTGGAAGAGTCTTAGTTGGTTATGCTGGAGAGATTGGGGTACAATCTTCTACGAAAACAGAGGCAAGGACTTTGCTTCTAAGTGGGGTCAAATTTTCTCTCTTTATTGGGATAAAGTTTCTACATGTTGAGGGGAATTCTAAATTTGTGATTGATTCTATCACTAACAAAAGCTTCCAAGGTTGGACTATTAGTGATATTTTGGTTGATATTCAACATATTCTCAAAAAAATTGAAAGGAAAAAACTTTGACACATTTACAAAGAAGGAAATAAGGTGGTTGAATCTTTGGCTAATGTTGGGTCTACTTGAAGCACTACAAGGTGTTGAAGAAATTTGGAGGCCCTTCCCATTAGTGTGCAAGGATTGATCCTTGATGATCAAAAAAATTATATCACTAATGATGAATGTTGACATCTCTTGCTTTGGTTTGATTATTATCCCTCTTACTACCAGTCTCGGTAAGATGAGGTGGAATACTATTGATGAGATGGGTACAAACTTGTGGATGATTGAGATGAGATCCGATATGCACCTTTTTCCTAGTTGGGTTAACACATGAGTCAGTAAGGAAATGAGTCACTTGCACAAGGCTGCATACCCTCACATTAATGATTTTTTAATAAATTAGAATTGGTAGACTGCTGATATGATATCCCACCCTTTCAAGCTAATGTTTCATTATGACACTATAATTATGACCAATGTGGTCATAATTTCCAAATCTCCTAACTCGATGTACCCTACCACCCTCAAGTCTTTCTTCGCTAGCCTCAACTTTTTAGAAAAGACTGTTCGTACATGGGTAATCTTATCAAATTAATTTGGTGTGGTACGAAGATCTATTGCAGTTGCTTATCTTAGGAAAAGCCTTATATTTGTTCAACCCTTTTGTGTTTTGGAAAAATGTCCATATTTCTTGCTCCCCTTTGCTTTCAATCTACCTTATGAATGAAAATGGGAGGTGACAGAGTCAGAACTGAGCCTAGCTCTTACAAAGAGTTTCATCACAATGATCTGGTTTAATACATTTGTGTCGAAGGGGGATTGGCCCCTCTTATGCAAATCCTCAAAGGTCATGACAAAAACCTCTTTGATCAATTCACCAATAGTTGGTGTGACCAAAAAGTCACTGTGGGTGGAATTTTGTTCAAAGTCAACAAAGATGTGATAGAAAAAGCTATTGGGATTTCTTGCACTGGTCAAAAGCTCAAAAAGCACACAAAAGTTCATGATATGGATAGTATGCAATAGTTTTTCAAGGAGAATGAACAACCCTCAAAACTCTATGCTGGTTATGCCAGGAGTAAGCTTCCGCTACCTTGGGATCAGGTTTTTCTTGTTATCATGAAGTATATTACTTTGGAAGGAAATTTTAAATGTTATTACTATTATCATATGTCTCTCATAAACTATCTTTCCACAACCTCCTCATTAGTTTCCCCTTCTTTCTGCTATCATCTTTGGAAAGTTCTGTTAAAGAAATGCTTGACCTTGCTACCAAGAATCTGGATAAAGCCCCCCTCCCCCTTCACTAGGGGTTGATTTTATGTTTGTATCACTTTCATTTGGTCTTATGTCCCCTTCAACCTATTTCTTCTACTAGGGTTTTTGAGGAGCCCAAACCCCCTAAAGAGCCCCCCTTGAAACCCTTCCCTACTATTGCCTTTGGTTTGAAGCGAAAAATTTGTCTCCTCACCAATCAACCCTCCCTTGAAACTAAACCCAAGCAACCTAGAAAAAAGAAAAAAAGGGTAACCTTGGACAGTCCCAAAAACATGTTGCTGCAAGGTTGTGCAAGTTGAAAAATACTCCTATCAAGAAGGCGGAAAACAAGCTGACAAGGCCAACCCTAAAGCGAAAAAGAAGAAAGACCATATATCCTCCTATGTGGAAGAACCCATTATGGAGAATGATGAGGGGGAGACTAAAACCAAAGATTCCAAGGAGGAGGATATGACAACAATGGGTATGGAGACTTGTGTGGAAACTGCCAGTGTTAGGAGATCCAATCAGCTGGTGAAATAGAAACCCGAGGTCCATGTTGATGAAATATCCAACAACTTAAAACAAAGAATTGAGCATGTGGACAACAAACATGACACTATGAGGAAGCTGAGAATTATGTGGAGGGTTCGAGCCACTTTTTAGAATTGAATAAGACGTTTTTGGAGGAGTCCAATCCAAACTCCTCCACTCATCAAGTTGGGAAAGAAGAGGCTAATTTGCCTAATGATGGTGTGGAAGATGACTACAATGCACTGCAGGCCCACGTCTGCATCCTAGAGAGAAAGCTAAAAGGGCTCACATGCTTTACCATCAAGGTGATCCACCACTCGACTGTTACTCTTGCTACAATGCTAAATGAGGAAGTAAAAAAGAATGTGTCTAACTTTGATCCTAGCTCCAACCAGACTAGTGGAGAGGTTTTCAAATTCCTCATGGAGGAATGGGAGAACTTAGCTAGGTAGTGGGTTGGGGCTTGTTTGCTCCCTCTAGGGTTTTTTGTTGTGTTTGTGTTGTGTCTACGTTTTGTCTGTCTATTCTGGTTTTTGTTTTGTTATTATGATTTGGTGGACTTTGGCCCATGGGGCCTTTTGTGTTAAGGGTTTTGCACCTTGTACATGTAGTTATTTTATCAAAAACAACATAACAATGCTATATAAAGTGCATATATGAAAATATTCATGGTTAATATTACCCTCTATCTCTTTTTTTAATTTTTATATTCAAAATAAACTTTATGAATGAAATATAATTCATTTTATCTTTCTCTACATTCTTTAAAAAATTAATGATATAATTAGAAAGTAAATTTTGTAGAAAAATGATGATGATTAATAAAGCATAAAAAATTGTTCACACTCTTGGAATGAGTAACCCTACCATCATTCCAAGAGGTGACAAATTTATTAGACAAGCCCTCATCGTGACTAGTCATGGGCTCCATATACTGGGCAATTCCTTGAAGTCTCTGAGGAGGTTATTGCTAGAGTTACGGGGCTTCTGAATAGTGGTCGAACATGGAAGAAAACTATGAAGGTGCCGAACCAGATTAGTATGAACCAGTTCTTTTGTGGCGTGGAGAAACCTATCAAGTTGCGGGGTGGCTTTGACCGTGAGGCACTACTGGAGCCATGTGATAGAGTTTGTATGGTGATCATGAAGTACTTCACGCTGGAAGGAAGGTATGGGGTCTACTACTATTACCACTTTAATTTCCTCAACCACCTTAGGAATCACCAGCATATCTCCATTCCTTTTTTCCTGTTTCATGCGCTTGATAGCACTGTGGAAGAGTTTAATGAAGCCTCAATTTTTGGAAAGAATTATACTATCCTACACCAAGGCCTTATGTCTAGGCTTTATCATTTTCATATGGCCCTTTGCCCTGCTCGGCCTATCACTGTGCAAGAAGTCCCGTCTCTCCTTGCTCTTGATGAAACCCCAGTTTCCTCTACTCCCCCCTTTGCTAGCATTCTAGATACGCTGGGCTTGAGTAAGAAAAAATGCCTAAAAAATCCTGCCTTGAAAGCCCTTCCCCATGGCACATCCCCTGTCAAGGGTTTGGGGGATACAGGTAAGGAAAAAAAGTGTTTTTCCCCTACCTCGCAACCTAAGGCTAAAGCCTCTAAGAAAACTAAATTCTGCCTCCATCAAATTGATTCCGACATCGAGATCACTGATGAAGCTAACACCCCCTGTAGATCTCATAGACTGGTCCTTAAGTAGGACAAGGTGGGAAGTCTTAAGGAGGCTTCAGATTCGGATAATGAAAATGGGAGTGACAGTGAAAGCCAGGAGAAAAAGGTGTCAGGTGGGGAAGACCATTATGTCTCAGTGAGTAGCGCGTCCCATGTGTCTGAAAGCTTGAAGAAGGGCCCTACCAGTGCCAATGTGATGGAAATTAATCCCTGGGCCTCTAATATGGATAAGGGAAAATCCCCCTTACAGGAAGATTACAGTGAAAAAGAGCAGACTTGGGAAGAAGTTGGCAAGCTGAAAGGGAGAATGGAGAGGCTGGAAAAAAAGGTTCAGGAGGTGTCTCACTTTGCCTTGAAGGTCATGCACAAGTCGGCTACCAGTTTATGCTTGCTGCAGAAGGAGAAGTCCACGAACAATGGCGAAGAAGATGTTGGTTTTAAGGAGCTGCTCGAGTTCCTCACAGCGGATTGGGTGACTACTATTCAGGATAAACCTTGCAGGGAGGAAAAGAATTAGGCCTTTGGGTATTTTTGTTTTGTCAAATTCTCTATGAATTTTTGTATGTTAATGTTGTTTAACTGGTTTGACCCTTAGGGGTCTTTGGACTCGTCTGCTCCGTTTCATGCTTGCATGATGGACTCTGTTTATCCTATGTTTACTGTTGGTTTTTGGTTTTTGATATGACTTGTTGTGGGTGACAACTTGGTTCTCTATGTTGTCACTGTGCTATTAATGTGCTTACTCTAGATGGCCTTTGGTGCCTTGTATTGATGGGACAACACCCTTGTTTTTGCTGCTTTTTATATCAAAAACAATTTGTTCACACTCACATAGACCTTTCCTTAAATGATATTTAACTCAATAAAATACAAGAAAAAAAGTGTGAGTCTCTAAGTACAAAATGCAAGAATATTGATTTAATTGTACCACTCTAGATCTTTCAAGTGTAGTAATCTCTACATTATAACTAGAAATACATTATTTTAATAGAGTTGTTTACTAATTTTAATGATTTATAAATGATGTCTTTTGAGCATAATAAAATTTGACAGATATAAAGATATAAAAGTAATGTGAGAGAGATTGGTGCGGAAAAAGTCTATCAATGGCAAAGACTTTGATCTAAATGTGGCATTGTCTTACAAACCCTCAAATAGACAATAAATGCATTAGCATGCATTATTAACTCATTACTAAGGTTGAATTTCATTGTCTTGTATGTCTTAAAGACACAAGTATAAGGACACAAATGATAATAATTTTAGGGCTATGATAACATATCATATTGCATTGCATACCCATAAGAGTGATCAAGTTCATTCAATGTAAGCATAAAACTATGATGACATGAAGTAATTTGGACATGGTCACATATAACAACAATAAACCTACATAACATTGCTATTTGAACAAGAACAAACTTTTGAATGTGAAGATAATTCACTATTCTTAATCTCTCAAAATTATTAAATGAGTGTGACTAATTAATAACCTTGTCCAAGTAGTATTTTTATCTTGTAGCTTTAAATCACAACCCATTCAACTTGTAACTTATGTATCAATGCAAACATTCATATAATCATTCAATGAAAGTTTCAAATGCATAGACAAATCATCTCGTTCATCTTTAGTAACATTCTTAAATAATAAAAGTTGAAAGATTAATGAATAATAATTAAATAAAAAATTACTGCAAGTCATTAATTTTTATATAGACAAACAAAAAATCAAACACACAATTTTAAAATAAAAATATGTATTATTTCTTTTTATTTAAAAATATATAAATTAAAATATTAAATCAAACTTACATTAATGACAATCTTACACCAGCTTATTAATTTCATAAATCATTACAAATAAATATAAACTTTTGAAAATAAAAATCTTAAAAGGTAATCTCTGAATACAATAATATTTTATATCACAATCTTACACCAACTTTTTAATTTTATAAATCATTACCAATAAATTTTTTTTTTGAAAAATCTTAAAGTAATCTTTATTTATTTACGCCGAAGGCGTGTCCTATATGAACTTTCGAAGTTCATTTTGCCCTTCGACGGTTCAAAATGAGTTACTATATGGTCCCATGGGGGGGCTTGGGCTTCTATTTTTATGGAGGAGGAGGTCCCATGGGAAAAAAAAAATTGTGCTACGGGATTTATTGGAATCTTTTCCAGAAAAATAGGAGCCCCTACCTTTTAGAAATGAATCTTTCAGCTAGTGGAATTGGGGTGGGGCTAGAAATTGCCCCTACAGCTTAAGAGTTTTTTATGCCACTTGTCTCTCATCTAAAATTTTAAATTCTTATTAAAAAATAAAAATGAGAAAATTTTCATTTATTTTGTTATTTTTTATAAAAGTACTACAGTTAATTCCTTAAATTTTGGAGCTTAAAAGTTTAAGCAGAATTGCAAGATTAAATCCATGGGACCAAGAACTTTAAAATATCCCTAAAAAAACTAAGCAGCGCACGCTGAGATTTTTAAGGAAGCCCCCTCCATGGAACCTTACTCTTAGGAGACATGGTTGACAAGTCCTCCGCTGCCAACCGCTGATCATTTCCAAAAGGCTCGCGGACATTCCTTTCTGATTGCATTTACCGTAGGGATGGAGTTAATGCGGTAGCGACGGAAATATTTGAAGTTAGGTGGGGAACGCTGCATTTACTTTGCCTTACTCTCTTCATCTGCAGGCTTTCGTAATATCTTTTCTGCAAACTTTTCCTCCAAACTTTGTCGACACCACTGAAGAAATACACCATTACTGCATATTTCTGAATATTTCTGAGGTAAGTTAATTGACATTGTTTGAATAAGAGATTTTTCGCAACCTGTACACTGTCAGCTACTTTTATTCTAATTTTACAAGTATTTTTATTGTTTTGTGAATTGTACGTAGCCATTTGCCCTTCTTGTCTGTACGCAGCCACTTGCCGTTCTTCCTCCAAAGTCTGCACAATTTCCTTAAGCATCTTCCAGGTAAGTCACTCTTGTCTACAGATTCACAATATTAAAACCTGAATGTGATCATTACGCGGATCTTGGCCATTATTTTCACTTCAACAAACATATTTATGTTTCCCCTAATTTCCATTTTACTAAACATATCCTAAAACCCTCGCCGAAACCTAATTTTTAGGCTGCAGCTCGCCAAATTTTGTGGCAGTACTTTTCATTTTAATAAACATAGTCTAAAACCGTCGCCGAAACCTAATTTTTAGCGACGGTCGGCCGCCATGATCAACACAGAAGTGTCCATGCTGGTTGTATTGAGAAATCCATTTTCGTCCAGTTTAATTTCTGGATAGCTGCCTTCTGACTGCCAGTAGGGTTCCGGTATCAGGACTTCCAGTTCCATAAGTACCGTTTGCACGCCTCGACACCTGTTTGCCACTTTTGTTGAAGTTTTGGTTTGGAAGAAGAGTATCTGTAGGAAACTCGAAGCTCTGCCAAGCAAGCTCACTCTGGCTTGTATCGAGGACCAAGTTCAGCCATAAACAGCCGAAAAAATGGCGAAAAATGATGAATGGGTGAGATTTCATCTAGGGTTTGCTAACTGTCAGCACTTTTAGCTTCGAATTTGTGTATTTTAACATTTGGAATTCACGTTTTGATGTTTTACGCACCTAACTCATACTTTCAGACAATTTTAAAAGTTAATTTGTTCAACTAAAATAAACATTAACTTGCAGTTCCATATATAAAACAAACTTTCAGAACAACATTCGCATGCCATTCAATGCAGTTCATAACAATTATAAATAGTTCATTGCAGTTTAATTTATGGTATGTGCTTCCTATGGTATATCCAATTATTTTGCCAACAAATGTTGCTCCTACACTAACTGAAATTTAGTTATTGGTTATTGTTGCCGTATTTTACTTTTTGTTTGAATTTTCTCCTTTTTCATGTTCTGATGTTTTAATTTATGGTATGTGCTTCCTATGGTGTATCCAACTATAGACTTCTAACTACCACTGCCTATTTCATTGCCTTTATCCTCTATCATTGAGCAAAAGAAAAATTTCCAACTTGGCACTTGCTACTTGAGCTTGGCTGCTGATGACTTTTTAGGGTATGATCATTATTGCAAAAATCCATGATTATATGATCATTTTGTACAGTGTAATTATAGTACCATTTTACTATTAAGAATGTGATACAAACAAGGATATGAGATCAAATTAATGACAGCCTGCCCTTGCAACCATGCTCCATGTTCCTTCTGTGCATTCAAATCAACACATAATACATTCATTAAATTCAGATTTCTTTATTAACTACAACTTAGCTGAAATTGTTGCTGTTGAACAGAATCCTACAGGCTAATGTGTTAATGTTGGAAAACGGTCGCCACAGGCAGCTTATAACAAAATACTTAAGGCTGTGTTAGTTTTGGAAAACAATTGCTACAGGCGGCTTTTAACAGAATACTACAGGTCGCTATAGACAACTGCAAAACCATTACAAGCAGCTACAGCTCACACTCTAACAGCTACAGAACTTCCTACAAGTAGCTCAAAATATTTTTCAGGCAGCTACAGTCAAATTGCCTCTCTCCTCTGGTAAAAGAGCTTCCAGATATTATTTTAAAACTTAAAAGGTGACATAAAGATTTGGACTTGGAGCATTGGGTATGTTGACTCTTTGCCTTCCATGTTAACCCTTCGTGTCTTGCTGACATATTGCCTTTTTCTGTTTCTGGATTTGTAACTGCTACAAAACTCTACATTCAAGCAATGATGAACAGTCAGATTGTTGGTTTTCCTTTATTTGTTTTGTTTTGTCTGTGTCATCATTTACGTTTCCACAACATCTTTATGATGCTCCCTGTGTCTGAAAATGTGCCTCTTCTTCTTGGACTTTTCACATCTCCATTGTCCTGACTGGGCATTAGCTCTCCAAGTATGTTACTTGTTGGTCAACAGGGAGACTGAGCTATCATCACATCACTGTGCTATTGGCATGAAACAGTGTCCTTTTGTAAGAGATAGAGTCACACACATCTAGGCTGAAGGAAACTATTAAATCCGTTCCTCATTGAGACCACCAAAAAACTGTCATGAATGATTTTTCATAGCAGTTGTGTAACTGCTGGAAATGACTTTATGCAGCAACTGAGTAACTGTAGCAGAGGGCTTTTTTGCAACAATTGTGAATGGCTTTCAACAGTAGTCACAACAATTTTGTAACAACTGGGAATAACTTGTTTAGCAACTTGGAGTGATTTTCTGTAGCATTGTATGGTTGCTAGAGAATGGCTTTTTGCAACAATAGTGACTGCCATGAACTTCACTCTTACCGACGTTTATGAAGTCTGCCAATGCTTTGTGCTCTTAATTCACCAGTTTTTGGGTGATGCAAGATTGTTGTTTTTCCCAAGGATGCACTTGCATCAGGATAACTTTGAGAATCATTAATTTGATGATTTAGTTTTCTATGCTTTTAAGTTTTTAATTGTAAAGTATAGACGTAGTACTTATTTGAAGTTCAATTTTGGTGAGCATATCTATATAATGCCATTGTTTTTCAATATTTATTGGCCATTTTTGGGATTGGACCATAAATAATTGTTTTTCCTTGGTTAATTTTGTCCTTGTCAAGAAAGCTTATTGTTCCCAAAATGTGTTTGTCAGATCCCCTTCTGATTATTCCTGATAATTATGGTTGAATATTTAAGAACAACATAAAACTCAACAATATAATTTTATTATTACACCAGCAAGGGTTTGCGAGCAGCCAACAATCAATATAAGTACAGGATCCGATTAGAAATTATACAACTAATATCAGATCAGATTTAGATAAAATATAAATATATTAAGGGAAGATTAGTCCAAAATCTATGAGTTATTAGGTAATCCAGATCACATGCAAACTTAGGCCATGTCAAGAAATGTGACATATGTACCTTTTTCCTTTGATAGTTTAAATTCACTCCAAAATTGGAATATACACCTGCCATTTCCAATAAATAATCTAATATCTTTGTCACCATGTTCTTTTTCTACATTTTGATAGCAAGCACAATTACTTTTTTTGTCATACTTTTCTACTTCTATTTCCATAGCTATTATGGTATATTGTTTTTACTTCGCATATCCTTGCAATTGAATGTTATGCTGTTACAATTATGCGAGTTTGAAATCATATATCCCAACTTGCCCGTTAATATCCTGTAGAGAGGTTCTACAATGTCATCAAGACCAATAGTATTTGTCATCTTCAATGGCTGCATCAGAGTTAGGAGCACAAAATATAGTAGCGGCACAAACCCTTATGAAATATTCCTCCATAGCTCCTCAACCATAACTCCATTCACCTGCGTAGAGTCCACTATACCAACACACAACTACCATATCAAAAGCATTGAATCATTAATGCCATTGCCTATTAATTCCCTTGTATATGTGATTGGTATTGTTCTATCTCCCTTGCATCAACCATTCGCAAGAGGGATGGCACCGAAACCACAAAGTGTACAACTACAATCATGGACACTTCAAACCAAACAATTGACATCACACTTTGGGGTTGACATTGCCAAATTGCTAGGAAACAACTAGCTGACCTTACCCTAAAGCCCAACCCACCAATTATTTTGATTAAAAGTCGTCGCATAACTAACCGCATGGTTTGGAAAATCTATAGATACTATCTTTCCAACAATCATTGTAATCAATCCCAATTTGGTTGAAGCCTCAACATTACAGACATGGTATTGCAATACAGGGATTACCCAACCTTGTCTTCCCCTCTCAAAGAGCCATATGTTGACCCAAAAATTTGAAAACCCAATTCTTATTTCAAGTATTGTGAAACCAATCTCTCTTGACAAACGAAATGTTTGTGTAAAAGCCACTATCACAAAGCTCCACTTAGACAACTTCTACTACCTATCATGCCCTCGCATGGTAGAAAGCAAAAAGTGTAAGAAAAAGATTCTCCAGATTACCCCGGGTGCATTTAAATGCCCCAAGTGCTCTGCAGAAATTGCTACCTGTGATTTAACCTACATGCTAAAGATGGACTTGCAGGATGGTACCTGCCATCTTCTTAATGTTACTTCATTTGAAGAACCAACAAGAACATTGTTAGGAGTTTGCACAGAAGACTTCCAACTCCTACTAGCAGAAGTCGATGCAACGAGATAAATTCTAGACACAGTTGTCAACTGTGAGTTTCTGTTGGCACTTACCATCCAATCAAATGCTTTCGATGGGCGTGAAGCACAAAGCATTATTACCATAGCTATTAAATGTGCTTAGCTTTTTAATTACAAGCTTTTGAAATACACTTGTCATGTAATGTGCTATTGTGCATGTTTGTATGCACGACAAACAATTACAAAATATATATATATATATATATATATATATTTCAAGTTTCTGGATTGCAAACCACTCTACTGCATAATGTCTGTGGAATTTACTCACGCCTTTTCACATTTAATCACACATCTACTTGCAATATACGAAGAATAAAATTTAATGGTTTCCTTTTGTGCAGTACTATACTTCCAATTCTTTTAGCATAGTTATGTACACTTTCATATCCATTTCCAGTTTCACACATGTAATACCAAAACAAACCTAAAACAAACATTTAATTATTCCTGGCTCTTATTGTTTGCTGGGATTCGCAATGCTTTACGTCCAATCAATGCTATTGTCGTATGGTCAATGTATGTAGTTTACACATTATCTTGCTTATTTGATATTTCCATTTAAGAACATTTATTACTCCAATCTTTTATTATGTTAGCCCCATTAATGTTGCACCTTCTATGCAAACTTACAATGACATACAATCTTGTTCTTTCGTGAGATTCCCAACTACTGCTTAATGTAATTTGTTTTGATTCCATTACTTATTGTTGAAATTTTTATGTAAACGTATAGAAAATAGTATATTGATATGGAAAATTCAAGCTCGCAAGTTAAACGAGCCCAACGTAACAATGCACTTGATACCATGCACGGAAAGACATCGTCAATAGAAGACATGAACTCACACACAACACCCTTGCTAGCACCTCCACATCTACACTCCCCTCATCCGCTTCCCCCGTTCAAATCCACTTGCCTCCAATCTTTGGTCAAACCTTTATTGCGGCAAGAAATTCTTTCCGTTCTCTTTCCGTTCTACGCTAGATAGACTAGCAAGCATGTCAACTTGTCTAGTCTGCATGGAAAAATATCCAGGTATAAGGATAAAACAACTACACGGAATGCCTACTTGTTACAAATGTGCATCTGAAAAAAATGGCCATCGCTTCTCGGCATGGAATAACATGGACCTTGGTGAGCAACCTCTATGTTTAAACAACTCACTCAAGTTGAAGAGATGTTAAAAGCTAGGGTCAGCCCTATCCTTCAAGTTACCTATGCAAAGGGAGGCCAACTAAAATATAGTGGACACACTATTTCCTTTCCTCAAGATATTTCTTCGATTGCCACTCACTTGCCTAGATGTATAGATGAATTAGACATCCTATTAGTTAATAGAAAAAACATCAGCCAACAGGACTATAGCTTCTATGTGAGTAGAGGGCGTGTTTATGAAGCACTGCACTATAAAACCTTGCATGACCCAGACTACCAAAATGTGCACTTAGATTAGGTTGCATTAGCATGTCTACCAATTGCTTCCACTAACATTATTGATCTCCTAGCTGCAACAACCACATTCACTAGCCCAACATCTACAAGCTCTACGCCTACAAATGCTACGACCATCGACCCTTCTGAAGAATATACTCACCACTTGACTTCCTTTGTAGCTAGCCTTCCACCAGCACATCGAGAAGTAGAAGAATTGCATTCTATATTGCAACTAGGTCAAGGCCGGCCAACCTTGTCTATGGATTGGCCGCCCATTTCACCATCCCCCATCAATGAGTACACCACTGAAGGATTGCTTGTTATGGCTTTCCCCACTTTGTTCCCTATTCCCAAACGGCCAAGCTGCATTCAAACAACAACGCATGCAAGAAGTTAAGTTGCATGAATATGGTCTCCACTTGCTTAGGTACTTTGATAATAGGTTTGGCCAACACCCTTGCTTCAGGTACTTCATACTCAATATTCTTATGCGTCATCACAGCCAAGCCACATCATTTGTATTTGTCCATAAGCACATTGATACATCCTTGCCAGCAACAATTTCTTATCTTCGTCAACAGTTAAAGGACCTTCCAGATGAACAACTTGCTGAACAACTCATGTGCTTCAGATCATCAATTCGAGGAACACGCCCTTTTTGGAACCGTTGTAGAGGGGAGCTCTTTGATATGGTTATCCAAGTTGGTTGCCCATCGCTATTCTTCATGCTCAATGCAGCTGATACAAAATGGCTAGACCTGCACAAGATCATGCCGTCAACTGCACCTTCAAACCTGCAAGCCACTTATAAATGGAGGATACAAAACATTGTACAAAATCCACACCTTGCTGCACACTATATGCACCATAGATTCACTGCATTTCATGAAGAGGTTTTGGTAAAACTACTTGGCGCAATTGACTATTGGTATAGCTATATTTTTCTCTACCCTCGTTCATTTCCAATGGATACCATTAAAATACTGTCTAAGCAAAAAAATCTACCAGGTATGAATGACAACACAGAGGCTTTGCACATATTCATGGTTTCCTTTGGCTAGCAGAAGCACCTAATATTGGGAAACTACAATGGAATAACCTTCAATCTGTGCAAAATGCCCTTGAATGCATTGAAAGGCATGTCTCTGCATGGAACCCCCAAGCGCTACTATCAAGGAACCGAACAATTCATCGATCTCTTGGCGATGACCCATGTTTGATGGACAGTAGATTGATTTTGCAAGTTGACCCTCTCATTGACTACACTTAACTAGTCAACTGTGTTCAACGTCATACAAAGTGTACCTTGCAAACATGCCTTAAGGAAAAAGGCCAATCCCTACAGTGTCGTTACAAAGCCCCTTGGCCCACTCAAGAACTTTCCACCCTTGCAATTGATCAAGCTGGCCAACAAAAATTCACCGCTTCTTGCAATGACCACCGCTTAAATCTACACAACCCTTCCATCCTCTCCATTAGGAGAGCTAATGTGGATTGCCAGCCTATTATCTCTATCCACGCAGTCCTCAAGTATATTGCAAAATATGCAACCAAAGCTAAAAACAAGTCAGAAACATACCATGCAATGCTATCACGTATTTCATCCAATATAGAGTCTGACATGCCCGCTCCAACAAATTTCAAAAAAATGCTTGTTGATACACTAGTGGACTGTGATATTGGAGCCCAAGAAACTTGCCACCTCCTCCTTAAACTTCCACTCTCCCTATCTAGCCGAACATTTGTCTCTTTAAATGTCAACCAGAAAAACATTTAGCGGATTTGTCTCTCATCCGAATCAACCACCACCTCCCCAAATAGCATTGATGCTTACATGGTTCATCTAATACAATTAGAGGCTATGTCACTTCTTGAGGTCACCGAAAAGTGGACCTACAAGGCATCTCGAAAACACAACCAATGGAAAGAGCGATTCATTAAAGCCATTGTTCGCGTCTCACCGCACTTCATCTCCATCCTTGCAAGAGACACCAATCGCTTTGAAGCATTTTGTTGGTCTGAACTACTACTGTACAAACCCTTCCGCAGCATTCTCAATGAATTCACTTTGTCAATTGCTCCTATTATAGAGCAGTGGGAGAGTTTTTCAGCCAGTTATCATCCTTGGCATGTGCTCCGCACACCATGAGAGCCTTCTGCAGAAACCAACTCTACATCCTCTTCCAGTCAAGAAGGAATAATGCAATAAAATAACCCATTTGAATGGCAAGTATTATCAAGCCTATACCCAAGCTTTCCTTTTCACTTTGATGAACTAGATATGCTTGGTCGCCGTGACATTGACTTGCACCATGTTTGGGGTTCTTCCCAACTCACTCCCCACTAACAAGTCTACGCTACTACTGTTGATGAGTGTTTTATCATCCACCAAACATCAGAATAAAAATGTCCAAAGACACTTTATCCTCTCTTGAAAAACCACCGCGTATGCTAAGATTGCGAGAAGATCATATGGCGATTCCAAGGTTTCTTTAGTCGGGTCTCAACGTGTGGATAAGCTCAATGGTCGTTGTGATAATGCTGGTAATAAACAAGGGGACTTACGTAGAAAGTCTGCACAAGCTAGGGACTTAGGAAATTTATCTTTATAGGTTCTCAATTAGGACTTTCAATTGTGGATCTCAAAAAAATGGCAAAAAGAATAGGGTTTAGAGAATCTAGTCTAAGCCTAAGAACTCAAGAGACAGTAAGGACTCGGTGAAGGGAAATAAACCACATTTTGTTTCGCCTCCTGTTAGGACAACATACGCAAAATGGGTGCAATCTTCAAGGGGTTTGTGAGAATAGTTTTCACACCTCGAATGAGGTTGAAGTTAAGCTTCCACGTTTAAGAGCTCAGGCTAACTTTACAAATCGAATGCAAATCATCCATTCAAAAAAAGTATGAGCTACACTTCACCATTGAATCAATACGATCAATCTCTCATTCAATTAACAACTTTCAAAAGCAAATTCTACTTAATCTAACTCTAATTCTAATCTATGGCGGAAGATAATATGTAACCTCACTTACTATTCAACAATAAGAAGTGATTCAAGGCAAATCATGCTCAAGAGCTTTTATCATTCAAAATAGTCTCAATGCGACAATATACATAATTCGTCTGCACACACAATGAAAATGAGAGAGCACTAGTTTATATAGAGCCTCAAAAATGAAATGAAGGGCCGAGATTAAAACAAGATCAACGGCCGAGATTATTACAACCAAACCCTAATTAGGGTTTCCCAAATCAACAAGAGTTAACCATCAGAGAACTATCGGAAAAGTGGCAGTTCCAGCTATAATCAAGGAGAGGCGTCCTTATCCATCTGAGTAGCTTTGTGCTTGGCGAATCTGGACACTACGGCAATGACTTCGTCCATCGTGACAGGCGGCAGCATGCTGATCCGGAACTCAAGTCCGTCCAACTTCTCGGCACATCTAGCAAAAGTACCTTCCCAACTTGCCTCCTGCTTCTCAAAATCCTTTCGAACGGATGAGAGTCTTGTCACTCTCGCAAAGTCTTGTTTCAAGAAAGGTCCAGTGGTCGAGAAGAAAGTTTCTTGAACTTTAAGCTTCAGCCTCTCCAATTGCATGTCGTTCTCCCGGATGACTTCACGGTCGAACACCTCTGTAGTTATCATGCAAATTTCCTCCTGGATTTTCTTGACCTATTGTTTGATTCCAAGCCCATCTACTCTCGCCTTCTCCAAGACTTCCTCTCGTATTGTCACTGCCCAAAACCAGTGATGAAAATCATATGCTGCCCCTGCAGCAATCACTCTTTTATCAACTAACTCCTCTCTAGGAGTGCTCTTCAAAATTCTCAGGCTCGGAATAAGCCTTTCCTGCATGTTCGGGATACCTTCCCATGCTTCTGCCATGTCCATCAGTCTAGAAAGAAATGAAGAAGTTCGTCCATAGGCCAGTGCCAACTTTTCCATGAACAGGGCTGCTTCCGTGCCTTCACCTACCATCCAGTCCTGTGCTTCCCTAGCCGTCACCATTCCGTGCTCAACTTCCTGAGTCATCTCCTGTGATGAATTGAGGAGAGGAGGAACAGTTGTATTGCCCTGATCAAGCGGCTGGGTCAAATGCTGGATATATTCTTTGAGGCATTTGACCTCCTCCTTATATTCCTTCTTCTTGGCCACTTCTTTCTCCAGTCTCGCTTTAATGGTCGAGACAGAATTATCTAACTCTTCTACTTCCTGACCTTTCGAGGTCGGGCCAAGGTCAACAGTGGTTATAACATACTCCTGTGGAGTGATTTCGTCCTGTGGCTTGTCCACTGTAGGCACTGCAATGTGCACGGAACGGTCACCTGCCTCGTTCCTCTGAATGGTGGAGAACTTCTTGGCGGGCTTCTTGACTGCGACCTGCTTTAATCTTGCCAAGAAATCGGCAACATCATCTTCTTCTTCTTGTTGAGGATCAACAGGCACATGAACTTTCATCCTTTCTAACAGCCAGTCCGGAATTGTCGACTGTTCAATGCCATCTTCTACTTGAACTTCCTCCTCATTTGGAACATCCATAACTTCCCTAAGAGCGGAAATCATTCCCTCCTCGAAGTCATTGTTCCGAGCTTCTACATCATTGTCTGAACCTAAAATTTCTGTGCCTGTTGGTGACACAGGCTCTTCATCATCTAGCTGAATAGGCTCATCATTTACTTCCTGAGCTGCAAGAGGTTCAAGCATTTCCACCAAGGAGTCGTCTATATTGGCCACAAACTGGTCAATGTTCCTGGATACTGCCGACCAAGAAGGTTCTCCCTTATGCCTCTTGGAAACAGGCTCAGCACTTGGCATCACTTCTTTTCTTTTCTCTCCGATCCCGACCAAGTCTTGATGGGATGCACCAGCATTAGAAGAGTATGACTCTGATTCGCTCAACAAGTCATAGGTGAGCGTGATTCCCTTTTGTCTCAGCTCTTGTGTGTGGTAATCAACCCACCATTGAGAATACTTCGTCACTGGCCTCATTAGGGTGGCTAAGTCTGCGTGCTCAGGCTCTGACCATTTCACCGGAGGGAGAGGTCTGGCTTTCCTCAAAGCGAGGCTGGATGTGGTTTCCGTCATCTTGAAGCTGGTCAGGCACTCGACAGAACTCAATTGTTCTCATGAAATCCAAGGACATCCTGGACCACATCCTCCGTCTGACCTCATACTCATCCGCAGCATTTGCCCAGAAATCCTCTAATTCCATCTTGTGTTTGTACTTTCTCCCTTCCACTGTCCGGATGTTATGATGTGGGTCATAGTTGACCCTGGACTTGTATGCCGTGAAAGGATACCATTGGATTTCTAGTCTTGCACTTTCAGCCGCCTGTGCTGATGGACAGTACTCTAGCATGTTCCCGATGAAGAATGGGAATGTGACGGACGCCTTCTTGGTCGGCCTCTGAATATTCTGGTACTCTTCTAACTGTCTCAAAACCTCAAGCAGTATCATCCGATTAGTCGGATAGATAGGCAATTTGTAGGGATTTCCAGTAAATCCCTGGATCCTGATATATGTAAATTTAGGGAACTGGATGAACCAAGACCCATATTTGCTGATAAGACTTTTTGCTTCATGGCTCAGCCTTTGGTGCAATCCTCCTTGAAGTTTTCTGGTAATGTGCATTAGGAATGCATCATGTACCCTCCTGAAATGAGTATTCTCCTTCAACTGGAGCTGAGGATAGCAGTCGTAAGGCTTGAGCTCGTTCTCCCCATTGCCAATTCTACCCTTGCAGATCAACCCTGGATATTTGTATGACCTGGCCAACAGGTATACCACATATGAACTCATATGAAAAGACTTGGTCTTTTCAAGGTTGATCAGCTGCTCATGGAGGTTGTCACTTATCATCCGTGACCAATTGAACATTTTGACTCCAGAGGTGACCTCGTCGATAAAATAATACATCCAACTCTCAAAGAAGGCTCCCTGCGGATTGCCAGCTACTCTGTTCAGCATCAGCACAATATCCCCAAAATCTTCCTTGAAGTCCGTGCGGCGAGGCCTCTTGGGCAACTTCTTGATTGATGGCTTTGGTTTGTCCATCCAAACCTTGTTGATGGTTGTGGCACATAGATCTGGCTGACTGTCATATAGCACTTTGGCTTCTTCTTTGGTCTTATAGACCGTTCTTGAATGCTCTGGAATGCCGAAGGTCTCCTGAATTGCAACTTCGTTCAAGTGTGCCAAGATCCTTCCGTCAGGGGCAATAATCTGTCTTTTTTGGGTATCATAATGGCGAGCACATTCCACCATTAACTCTGCACACTCCATTGCCGGTGGGAATCCAGCTGCTTGGAATATCCCGTTTTTGACCATTCTTCTGGCTATTGCTGTGGGAAGTCCCTTATGACCGTATACTCTTTTCTTGAATTCATCGAAATCCACGTCCGAGGTCCGTATCCACGACATTCTTCCACTTTGAGATGACCTTGGTCTCCTTCTGAGCACCCTTGCTGGCGAACTTCATTTTCAGCTTCCTGGATAATCTGCCTTCCGTGTCCGTCAACCTACAGTCATAAAATTAACATTAATATAAAGACCTTTAAAATAATTTAAACCTCGTGCCTTGGATTCGAAAAAAAAATGACTTTCAGCTGTTCAAACAATTAATTTGCTGCGAAAAAGCAAGCTGAAAGTGACTTGAATGAATTTGAAAATCTTGCCAGAACTTCGTCAAGACGAAAAGGCATAAAAAGATAGCAAATTTTAATTGACCAATCACCAAACCTCAGAGAAAGATCGTTAAATGTAAATCAGATTTAAAAATCTGATTTTTTTGAAAAGTGTGCCCCTCTTCAAGAAGAAATCAGCTTTGAATAAATCTCTTTTTCTTTTCCCGTGAAAAATTCCTCAGCATAACACTGCTTCTCTCTCTGGGAAAATTCGACTTTGCTTATTGATGAATTGATTGCCTGACGATTTCGAGAAAGATTAAATTTCTCTTCAGCTGTGTGTGAAAAAAATGAGTTGCTGAAACTCATTATAATACTGAAGGATTGAATTCGATTTAGCAACTGCCATCTTTCTTCTTGATCCTCGATTTGTTTTCATTTTCCAAACAGGCAAGTTTCCTTTTATTTTCCGACAAGGCTCAGTTTCGAACTTATCCGAGCAAATCTTCAAAATTTGATTTTTTCATTTAATGTTTATCTTTGATTTTTCAAAATTTTAAATAAACATTAAATAATTTAATTAAATTCGTGATGAATTTAATTTTTCTCGCTGGATTTCATCTTTGCCTGGCATACTTCATTTTCTTCTGATTCGTGTCTGGCAAATTTGATTCCGTCCAAGGTATTTTTAAACTCCAAATAGTTGAGAATTAATTATTAAAATATTAAAATATTTTAATTAAATCCAACCCGTTCGTCTTGGACCCATGGCTATTTCAATTTTTCTTCCAATTTTCTTGGCTAAGAGTTTGTTTTCCGATTTCATCCTTAATTTCGTCTAGCCAAACCAAAATTCAAGCCATTCCGTCAAAGATTTCATTGCCAGATCCTCATTTTTCTTTGCCGAAGCGAGATTTTAAGCTTATTTTGCTCTGCCAAAGTCAAATATTTCCTTGCTCGGTCGAATTTTTCTAGGCAATATCCTTGTCCGAATGCCTTTGCCGGTTGAATTTTCCTGACGTCTGACATATTCTTCATCCTTTTGGTCAAGGACGATCCTTCCTTTCCCTTTACCTCGTGCATTTTCTTTAGCCAAAGTTGACAATTTCTTCGCATTTTCCATACTTAGGCAAATTTTGCCTCTTTTTCCCTCATCGTGTTAGGCATATTCCGTTTCATTTCTTGCCACATTCCAATCCTCTTTAGCATTTGTCCTTTCAATCTTGGCATTTGTCCTCAAAAATGTCCGGATGGCTAGCCAAAATCTTCATTTCTTATCCATTAGCCTCTATATTAGGCGAATTCTCGAACTTTTCTTTGGATTTGGCCTTGACACTTAGCCAAAAATCTTACCATCTTATCATTTTGGGCGGACTTCCTTGACATCTTGGACGAACGTCATGGATGTCTTTGCTATTTTACCAACTTCTTCCAAGTGCATGGTGGACACCTCTTAAGTCTTTGGGATGAGCATCTTGGACGTCCCTCTTTTTTAGGGCGAATTCCCTTAACATTTTAGCATTTGTTCATCCTTTGGAAAGGATTTTCCACCTCTTTAGGCTTCCATACTTAACAAATTTCGAAGTTTTCTCTCTTGGTAGGCATCAACACTTAGTGAAATTTTGATTTTTCCTTACTTTATATGCCTAGGCGGACTTTACTTAGCCTTCAGCCAAGTCCCACCTTTTAAGGGCGGACTTGCTTAACACTTTGGATGAGCTTCATGATGCAAGGGCGGACTTCTAGCCTTCTTTGGACATGCATTCTAGTGCTGGGCGGACTTTGGAAGGGATTAGGATGAACCTCAAGATGCAAGGGCGGACTTTATGAGGTGCAAGGATATCCTTCTTGGCATATGGCGGACTTTATGAGGTGCAAGGATATCCTTCTTGGCATATGGCGGACTTCCTTGGTCATTAGGATGTGCATTTGGCATATGGTGGACTTCACTAACACTTTGGACATCCCTTCTTGAGAATGGCGGACTTCCTTGGTTGCATGGATATCAAAGGCGGACTTTGAAGAGTCCAAGGATATTCCTCAAGATGCAAGGCGGACTTTGGAGCATGCATGGACATGCATCTTAAATGTTTGGACAGGCTTCCTTAGTGCTGCTGGGCGAATTCCATGACCTTTCAGACCTTCCTTCATGGCGAATTTTCCAGACTTGCACAGATTTCTCACAAACTTCACCATTTTTGAGCTGATTTCATGATTTCATCTTCGAATCTGATTGATCTTGACTGGTTTTTTGACTGGTTTTTTGACTGGTTTTTCCAGATTTTCGAACGTTCTTGGTCTGATTTTCATGCTTTTTACTTGTTTTTTCCAGATTTTTCGAAAAATTTTCAAATTTTCAATTCGATTTTCTGAGAGTTCTATTGAGTTTTTCGAACTTCTGAGTGCGTTTTCAGAACTCGGGACCCTTCTAAAAATAGAAACTTTCCAAAAATAGAAACTTTCTAAAAATAGAAAAAAGCAACCCTAAAAAATAGGGAACCCTGTTTGGTCCAAAAATGCTAAAAATGAAAATCGAAAAAGCAACTTTTCCTAAAAAGTAGGAAGTCTCAGAATTGGCCGAATTCACAGTCGATCTTCATCTCTTGGGCCTTCTGAGCGCTTCCATGACGTCTACGCACTGATTCAAGCATGAACTACTGACTCGGCTTGGGTGACTCTCGGCAAACTGACCTGAAGCTCTTAGCAAAGTGATCTCTCGTGACCGTTGCAAGGAGACAGAACCCTAAAAACTAGCAGGCAACTGTGGGTCCCCATCAGCGATGGGGCGATGTGTGAAAAGGTCACAACAACTACCTACATAGAATCCAATCGTCCAACATTTGTAGTTCCCCATCTTCCCACTCTGCCTACCCAGTATGAGCTCTCTGTCAAACCAAAAAAAGCATTTGATATAGTTTTCTCGCATTTAAATGCAAGTACCTACCAAACTCCTTTTAAAGTGATTGTTCAAGGAACTGTTGGAACAGGTAAATCACACCTAATAAAAGCCATCCAAACTGCAATCCATAACTCATCCCAAAATGGCCCTTCACCATTACTACTTCTTGCACCTACAGGTGTAGCAGCATTCAACATCCAAGCATCAACAATCCACTCAGCCCTACGAGTACCTATTAAAGATATTGTCCCCCTACAAGGCCAAACACTAGCAAGCTTTCAAGAAAAAATGTACTTCATTCGCTATATATTAATAGATGAAATGAACTTCATTGGTCCCAAATTACTTCAAAGCATTGACATGAGGTTGCGTGAAGCATTCCCCAACCACAACCAACTTCCATTTGGAGGGCGATCAGTCATGCTCTTTGGTGACCTTGGCCAACTTCCACCAGTCAAGGACATTCCCATGTATGCTTCGACATCGTATGGGGGTTCACTATGGCGCAGCTTCACCAAAGTTGTGACACTAAGCAAAAAATTTCTTCAGATCGGCGAGGAACTAGCACAAGTTACCTTCCATACTATCCTCTCCAATCTGCGCAATGCAGAACCTATTGTTGAAGATTGGCAAGTACTAATGACGCGCTCAAGCTCATCATTGGCCTCTACAGAGCAAATAGAGTTCCTGTCCTCGACACACCTTTTTGCAACAAATGAAATGGTCTCACTTCATAACCAACGCATGGTACTATCTTTGGCAACACCTATTGCCTTGTCCACTGCAGAGCAACTAAGGGGGTCACCATGCTCCAATCTTGATGAAGAACAACTACAATCTAATGTCCTTTTGTGTATTCAACAAGAGGTAATGTTATGTTCAAATTTATGGGTGGAAACATGCCTTGTCAATGGTGCACTTGGGCAAGTCAAAGATATAGTAAACAAGGACGATGAAAACCCGCCTTCACTTCCACTATTTGTTGTAGTTCAGTTCAATAAATACATAGGTCCTACTTGGGATGTCAATAATCCAAAACATGTCCCTATTTCCCCTGTGAGTCATGGACTCCGTCGTCAAATCCCCCTTAAAATGGCTTGGGCACTAACAATACACAAGTCACAAGGCCTTACACTAGAAAAGGCAACTATTGACATCGACAACGTCAACCAGCAAGGGCTTACATTCACAGCTATATCTAGAGTTCGTGCACTTGCAAGCCTATGTATCAAGCTAGCCTTCACCTTCCAAAGATATGCACGCATGACATAGAGTCCATATGTAGCACGCCAAAAGGAAGAGGAGAAACGCTTAGTGGCATTGTCTGAAATAATCCCTTGAAAAAACTCTCAGATTGCCAATAACTATAGGTTAGTCCCTCCAAACTCCTTCGAAGCTTACTATTATGTCTACTGAAAATTGATTGCGCAACTCACTAACCTTAAACCTTTATTACAAAAGTCAAATACAAACAAAACTAGATTTTCCACATACTATATTGTCTTGTTTATTCAAATATAGATTACATTTATTATATATATTTGCTATATATATAATTGAAACGTTTGTTTTACATAATGTTTGTTTCAGCTAATGTTTGTATAGTGCAACATATACTGTATAGTTCTGCTAATTTGCTCATTCCACCCATGCATGCCAGGTCATGGCTACACGATCGAATATTCCATTCCAGTGCATCCAACACTGGCAGCATCAAAGTCATCATCAACTGTTAATAAACCTGACTCTGTGCATGCAACCATTCAACACCTTTCTGCAACTGTATCTAATAGTTGCGTAGACATCGTCAACAAACTCAAACTTGCATGTCAGCCACTAGATCCTATTGAAGATTTGGATATCGAGATGCTCCAGGCCTCAGTGTCAACTTACCAATCCAGCTGCACAAAACTTGAGGGCTTATGCAATTTCCTAAGGGAGCTTAAATATGATCAACTCTATAATATTGTTGTTGCACCTGCAATAATCACTGCCTTCCAAATTTACCTTGATATGCATTAGCCCGCTATTAGTTTTTTTTGTTGTGCACATACTATGCCTCCATATGTCTACAATGTAAAGAAATTGGTTACTCTATCTATATTCTTCTTTACTACACCCTCCCAGTATAATCATTGTATATACTGTCTCCAACAAGAAAACCTCCCAGTATAATCATTGTATATACTGTCTCTAACAAGAAAATTCTTCCAATTTTCCTTGTATTTTCTTTTTACATAAGACCTTCAATATTAACAATGTATTTCTTTAATATGCAAGTAATTGGTGTTCCTCAATTTCCAAACTTTCATATTAAACTTTACTAATTACTCAAATGCTTATTTCCTATTTGTAAATCTTAATTAAGTTGTTAAATATTGTTTTCAAATACACAACTCCAGGAATGTCTTATACTATGTTGCCGTTTAGATTGTCATTAGCTCACAAACATAAATCATTACAGCAGTGTCTTGGAAAACAAAATTAAAAACACGTTCTACCATCAGTACTATCTATCATTTCAGTGAATTATATTTTTCTAACCTTCTTCATTACATTTAACTGGATTACAATATCTTATTTTATGAATGTAATGTGGAAACTGGATTTTGTTTACCTGTATTTTTATTGCCTTGATATTGTGCAGTGAAGCCAAAGATGTTCAGAGGCTTCTCCTACAGATAAATTAAATATAAAAGCAATGTGTTGGACTGCATCCCATTTGGCACAATGAGTTAGATACCTCATTTTAGAGCATGCTTATATTTAATCTGCCTTTAAAAACACGTTCTACCATCAGTACTATCTATCATTTCAGTGAATTATAGTTTTCTAACCTTCTTCGTTACATTTAACTGGATTACAATATCTTATTTTATGAATGTAATGTGGAAACTGGATTTTGGTTACCTTTATTTTTATTGCCTTGATATTGTACAGTGAAGCCAAAGATGTTCAGAGGCTTCTACTACAGATAAATTAAATATAAAAGCAATGTGTTGGACTGCATCCCATTTGGCACAATGAGTTAGATACCTCATTTTAGAGCATGCTTATATTTAATGTGCCTTTTGGGAATACTTTTCTGATTTATATATCTTAATCTTACTATGGCGTTCTACTTTACAATATCATAACTTCTATCTTGAACAGCTTTTACACCCTTATTAATTTCCTTCAAACATTTCTGGCTTTTATTCCCTTATGAATTAGCTTTCATAACTTCGAATAAAGAACTTATTTGCTGTCAACTTTGCTTGTTTTGCAGATTTAAAAACAAATACATTGATTCGATATCAATTAGAGGTATTTTGCCTGCGGGTTCTATACAAGGCAATGCTGACTGCATATTCATCGCTCGAAAACAAAACTGGGTTTCAGATTTCATTTGATATTGAGTTGCTGCTTTCATCATTCTTTGCTTTTGCAATTATACATGTCAATTGGAATAGGAGATGTTGGTTATTCATCATTTCTATTAGCTGGACTATTAATCATTTCAATTATGTCAATATCATTACCCAGCTGCTATTACTATGTAAATATCATTCCTCAGCAAGTATTACTATGTAAATAGTGGATCATTTACCAATTATGCATTCACTTATATCTAAATACTTTCTCAGCTTAAAATGTAAATCTTTTATTTCTCTCAAAGCTTAAAATGTCTTCAAATTATGGCTTAGTCTCAGCTTAAAATGTAAATCTTTTGTTTCTCTCAAAGCTTAAAATGTCTTCAAATTATGGCTTAGTCTGGAATCTTTTATTTCTCTCAAAGCTTAAAATGTCTTCAAATTATGGCTTAGTCCAGAATTTTTTTTTTCTGTAATACAATTCAATACAAACCTTTCAATTACAAAGATACTTTCACCCAAATCTATTCTGTGCTAACATACTTCACCAAAATGTAATGGGCCAATATTCCAGTTTTATAATTTGATATGAGGATTATTAATCCTACATGGAAATTTCAAATCACTACCAATTAGTTTGGCAAGTCCCCTGCTAATAACTAAGGTTTCAGAGCCACATCATCAAATATGATGCCACATCAGCATTCTTTTTTTCAAGCTGTCCAAAAATGCCCAATAAAAAAGTGAGACCAAAACTTGTGCAATCACAGCATGTTTTGTTGAGCGTAGAAAATATTGGACATTATATAAACAACTACTATCAAAACTATTCAAACATTCTCAGCTACAAGGTCCTCTCCCCTACGTATGAAACTTAACTATAGACTCTACATTTTTTACTGTTCGTTCTAACACTTGTTCAGTATGCACACAACGATAGCACATCTTTTTGCTACAAAAAATAATCCCAAAATCTCTCCCTATTTCACCATCCACAAACTCTTCGGCGTACCCATTGCACACTAGGGTGCCATTGCTAGTTTATTTGATAAAGAAGAAAATTCAGGTTACATCAGAGAACAGAAGCAGTGGTGCCAAACGGCCATATAAAACATGCTGCTACAGGAACAATAAAACAAACAATTCCAGATCACCATTAAAGAAAGCAAAACATGCTGCAGTGGAAGGTAAGGTCCACTCTCTAAACAACCCCTTTGCCGCCTTTACCAATTTCATACTTCTCACTTGGATTTTCCGTTGCTTGAGAAATTTCTGCAGGCACTTCTGCACCAGTTTCGAGCGTGGATCTCCTTTTGGGGGATAAAAGCATCCACAAAATCTCAGCTACTAGGAAACAACTACAAAAGACCACAACTGCTACAATCACAACAACGACTGTATGGACTTTGCCCGGACGTTTGATTTTCTTATTAGGGAGACGAAAATCGCCCCTGCATCTACAGAAACTCCCTTTGTTTTCTGTTGCACACAAATCTGGATTGCCAGTGAATGAGCTGGAGGACGAATTCCATAACTTCAACCATGACTTGGGTAGGCATCCACTCAGCTGATTATTGGAGATGTTTACTGCATCGAGGGACAACAGACTGTCAAGCGCGGGTGGAATGATGCCAGAGAGGTTGTTGGATGACAAATCCATTCTCTCTAGTTTTTTCAGATTTCCTAGGGCCTCTGGAATTGTTCCACTCAATCTGTTATTGCCTATATTTAAACCAATTTCTAAATTTCCTAGATTTCCAAGTGATGGCGGAATTTGACCTTGGAATTGATTTTGCCCCAAATTTAGTTGCAGTAACTCTCTCAATTCGGACAACCAAGCTGGAATGCTTCCGCCAAAACGGTTTCCTTGTAAAATTAGATGCTGCAAGTTCTGTAGACTGGCTAATTGGTCCGGTAGAGAATCACTGAATGAATTAAAACTCAAGTCCAGCGAATACAAGAGAGAAGTATTACCTAGCTCCTGAGGAAGCGGACCAGTCAGAACATTAGAGGAGAGGTTCAAGTGCTGTAGCTTGGAGAGTTGTCCTAATTCTGCAGGAAGGGTACCATTCAGTTGATTCATGGACAGGTCAATGGAGCTCAGATTTTTACAGTGCCCAAGGCTCCATGGTATTCTTCCTTGCAACTTATTATCACTCATTTCTAGAAAACCAATAATAGAATTGGAACCCAGAAAATCTGAAGGAATAGCACCAGTTAGATTGTTGTGGCTCAGGATCACTCGCCTCAAGCTCCGGCATCGACCAATCTCTGGAGGAATGTTCCCTTCCAACTGATTGTTTCCCACGTCTAGAATCTCCAACCGTCCGGAAGAGCAAAGTGCCGGAGGTATTGTGCCGTTGAGCTGATTCTTATGCAAATAAACCTCTGTTAGATGCCCACAATTGGCAATGGAAGAGGGTATCTCTCCTACTAAGGAATTTTCCCCCAACCATAATTTGGAGAGTTGGGTGAGATTCCCAACATTTGACGGAATCTCTCCGCTCAAATTATTGTTATGCAAGTAAATCACTTCCAGCAGTGGAAGTTCAAATATGGACAGGGGAATGGTTCCGCTGAGGACGTTATGATAGAGCAACAAAATTCTCAGACTTTTGATGCTACCCAGTTGAACAGGGATTTGCCCGTGGAGATTGTTGTCTGAGAGATCTAAAGACTCTAACTCTGTGCAATTTCCTAGCTCAGGAGGAAGGGTGCCGGAGAGATTGTTAGAGCCCAAGTACAGTTCTTTCAAATTTTGTAAATCACAGATAGCTGAAGGCACCGTTCCAGAGACTTGGCTTTGAGTAAGATTGAGTGTACTCACCGTGTTATCTGGATGACAACTGACTCCTTTCCAGTGGCAGGGATCATCACTCGAAGCGTTCCAGGTGCCGAACACATTGTGAGTTGCATTGAAATCATTCAGATGACAGGTGACTCCTTTCCAGTGGCAGTGGTACTCAACGGAGGACTTCCAACTGCTGATAAGGGAAAGTAGAACGGCTCCATCATTGTTAATTGCTTCAATGCAATATGTGTGAAATGCTAACACAATAAACACCAATTGTATCACTTTCACTGTAAGTGAGCTCATTCTGGATTTTTGGAACAATCAGGCGTTTCCTAAGCGGTGAGTGTAATTTGGAGCGAGGCAAGGCCTTTTATCCTGCTTCACATGTGTGAGTGCTTCATAGTGCTTGCCAACGTTGTTAGGTAGTTTGGGTCCCGTGTTTATAGGCCCGGCTTAACCGGCACACTCTAAGCGCGCGCTGAGTGCTTAGGTGGCCGGGCCCATTTCTTTGACAATTCCGTACCCTATCATATCCATGTTTTGCCTTTTTTTAGAAAGTCTGTTTCGGTAAACTCTGTTCCTCCGTTTCACGTTTAAAGTCATTTTTTACTCCCACATTCCACGCCAAAATAAATACTGTGGAATCTTCTCCTATAAATCCTCGACCGAAGTATGCCTAAAATGATAGCAAGTTAGCGCCTATGTGTAGGAGAAGAATTTGGTGTAGGGGCAGTTTAAATAAAGATGCTGTGGTATTTAAATAATATAAAATTTTAAATGATTAATTAAAATTAGTTTAATAATAAATATAATCAAAGATGATGAATTTTTTTTTACAATTAAAAAATTAAAGATCATGAAAATTAAGGAATAAATTTTACGTAATAAATTATTTTATATTTTTATTTTTTTAAATATGTTTTTGTTATGAAGGTTTTAATATATTCAATAATTTTTTCTATAACATGTATCTTTTATGATAATATATTTATACAATATTATTATCCTACTTTTAAAATAATATAAATATACTAATTAAACTTGTTGATACAAAAGAAGAGTTAGAAAAATTTGTTAAAGAACTAGAAAATTAGATCATAGAACCAAATCCTACTTTTAAAATAATATAAATATACTAATTAAACGTGTTGATACAAAAGAAGAGTTAGAGAAATTTGTTGAAGAACTAGAAAAATAGATCATGGAACCAAAAGATTATGCATATACTAGATTCAAACCTACAAGAAAGGGTCTTAACGAAAATTATGGAGCATGAACAAAAGAAAGAACAATTCTAGATCTACAAGAAAGGGATAATAAACAAATCATAGAAGAGTATAGAAAAAGAACTATGAGTTTCAAGAAATTAAAGTCTATCACTTTCAGAAGGATTATATAAATCCTTATGTGAATGAGAAATTATGATAGTTGAGCATGAGGAAGAATAAAATTCAAAGTTCCAAGAATGTGGAAGAGAGTGAATTTTGGAAGAATCCACCAAGAAGATGAAAGGTATGGATCTTTTCTTAGAAAATAAATCCTTGTTAATTCTCAAGGTTGAAAGTAAAAAAAACTCTTTTTGAAAATATACTTAAAAAACATGTTCATTTCTAAGAAGCATCCATCAATCTTCAAAATATTGAGTTAGAAACAAATAGATTGATGTCCTAAATAATTATGCTAATGAGTGTGCACTCTCAGGAGAACTATATTTAATTTTAATATTAAAATTTTGAGCTATAAGAAGGTTTGTGATGATGCAAATATCTCTAGTTCAATAGAGGGAGCTAAGAGCTTTGACTATATGTATGTTATTAGATATCTTTTACTTCGTGCTTTATCATGTTTGATTTGTTAGCTTCACATGACAAATCATAAGAAAGGTGAAATAATTCAAACTTATCATTCAATAAGATTATATAATTCAAGAGTTAGGCTAATTGGACACATGTGATGAGAAATGTAGAAGCTTTTCCTACTATATTAACCAAACAAAAAAGGGAAGATATTAAGGAACACATGAACTTGTGGGAATTTTGTTTGGTTTAATATTATCATTGTTAATAAATTTATCATAACATTTTCTTGGATATTTTAAAGACCAAGTAATTTATCCATGAAAAATCATAAGGTAGGTGATCAATTGTATGTTTAGAAAATTGACATTAATTTATGTTTATTTACATAAAAGTTATTTTATAAATCTTTTTCATTTACTTAGAAGATTTTAATTAAAAAAAAAAATAGATAATTCTAAGTAAATGAAAAAATTATAAAATAATTCTTAAGTAAACAAAAAACCTTTAATAATTCTTAAATAGTTTTAAGTTTTTAAAACATTTAGTTGTGTTTCATGACATATAAAATAACTCTTAAAGTAAATGAAAAATTAAATAATTCTTAAATAGTTTTAATTTCTTAAATATTTAATTATGTTTCAATTTTTATATATGACCATGGCATGTCACTTTATGTCTTATGCTATTGTAGATATCCATTATTTATTGTTTAATATTTATAGTTTAATAAAACTCAATATATTTCTATAAATGAAGAAAAAAAAAGAAAAATGATATTAAATTTGAATATTATAAATTTTCCTATCGTTCATTAACATGGACTATAAAATATATATTAAATTTTATGAATTATAATATTTTGAAAGTTGTTTATATTATTTATGTTATTGTTATATTTTCATTTAAGAATTATTTTTCACAAATCATTTTAATAAGTGTTATTAGAATTAGTTTTGTTGTAATTTGTTAAAAATTATAATATTAATTGTTGTTATGTTATTCTTGAGATTTTTTTATAAGAGTCATTCAAATTAAAAAATAATTATAAATAGAAATAACTCTTACTAAATAAAATTAAAAATTTCCAATAGTTGTAGAGTAAAAAAATAAATCTTGAGAAGAAATCATTATATATATTAAAGACCCCTCACAACAAAAATATATTTAAAAAAATAAAATAATAAAATAATTTATTATATAAAATTTATTAAAATCTTTCATTATATATATTTATTATTAAATATTTTTTAATTTTCTATCACCTTTATTTTTCAATTGTTTCATTATATTTATTGTTAAACCAATTTAATTAATTATTTAAAATTTTATATTATTTAAATACTAGTACATCTTTATTTAATCTGCCGTTACACCGAATTCATATCCTACACAGGCGCTCACCTTTGGTTTAAAATACTATGCTGCAATATTACAGCAGCGTAGTATTTATAGGAAAGGATTTCATAGTATTTGTTCTCGCATGGAATGTGGGAGTAAAAAGAATAACTTCAAACGTGAAAACGGAGGAACAACGTTTACGGACTTTCTAAAGCAAAACCTTGAATGTGATGGGGTACATAATTGTCAGGGGAATGGGCCCGGCCACCTAAGCACTCAGCGCTTAGAGTGTGCCGATTAAGCCGGCCTGTGTTGATTATTCCCGGTCAAAAGTGTTAAAATTAGTAGCTCGGAAGCTTTTCCAGCCTGGAACCGTGTCACCCAGGTTGGAGCAGTGGTGGAGATAATTATCTCCAGATTTTCTATTTTTTTTATCTTTCCTTTCTACAACGCACTTGCCAATTTGGAGATATTCTTATTAGAAACAGCTTTGTTGTTTTTCTAAGATTAATCTTTGCCTTGTTTCATCGTTGGTGAAGAAGAGATTATAAAAAGAATAGATGTCTGCATTGTAGATATACAGATTGAAAGGTTTTTGCAGGAAATGACACAGGATCGAAGAGAGGTTGCAGTGAACAGAAGAAGGAGTTGAATATTATCCAAGTTTGCAGTATTGCTGTGGATGCCAAGATCTGGCAGTTGTTGTAACTTCTTTCCTTTCTGCTTTAATAAAATCTCTCTTTGAATGCTGGTTTTTCCCCAGAGTTAGGGGTTTTCCAGGGTAAATCATTGTGTAAAAGTGTGATTGGTTTTCTCTGCATTCAGTATTTAGTGAATGGTGTTGTGCATGCTTTAATTCATTGTTTCAATCATTTGATTTCTGTTATTCAAATTTATGAAGATAAAAAATAGTGAATTTATTGCTGGGTTTCACAACACCAATAGAGCAGGCGTATTTTCACATGTTATCAGAGCTAATACTCTGAAAGAGAAAACTAGAGTTTAATCACACCACTGCAAGTTTCGATTTTCTTTTTGTATTCAGGGGTTTCAGCAATGGCAGCAGCCGGATTAAGAGATTCAGACAGGCTTGAGGGGGCTTCAAACTTTGGCATGTGGAAAGCAAGAATTCTTCTGTTACTGGAGGAGAATGGTCTGAAGGAATATGCAACCACTACCGTTTTTGTTCCAATAGATGCTACGCTACTAGCGACCTACCGAAAAGAAGATGCCAAAGCTAGACGCATCGTTATGGATGGGGTCAAAGATCACCTTGTTCCTCATATTGCAGATTTAGACACTTGCAAAAAGATGTATGATGCCATACTCAACCTATACCAGAGTTTAAATTTGAACAGGCAGCTGATTCTCAAGGATAAGCTGAGAAACACCAGAATGAAGAAAGGGGAGAGCGTTGTGGACTACCTTACCAGGATCAGAACAGTAAAAGATGAGCTAGTAACTGTCGGGGTAGCAATACTAGATGATGAGGTTGTCAGGATTGCATTGGCAGGATTCACAAAAGATTGGGACATCTTTGTCAAAGTTGTATCCGGACAGCAAGATATTCCTGATTGGGATCGTTTGTGGACTGATTTCACTCAGGAAGAATTTCGAATGAGTTATGTTAATGGAGGCAGCAACAGTGGTCGCAAGGGTGAGGTGGAAGAGAATGTTGCTCTTGCCAGCAAAGGCAAATCTAAGAAAGGCTCAAGCAGTGAGTCTACCTCAAAAGGAGACAAGAAGAAAAAGAAAGATCTGAGTAAAATTAAATGTTATGGTTGTGATCAGCTAGGACATTATGTCAGTCAATGTTCGAATCGGAAGAAAGGAGACAAGAAGAAGCAGATAGCAGCTTCAGCGGATGTTGATGAGCTATCCTCTAGACTAGAATATGAGTTCGCTCTTCTAAACTGCTTATCTAGCTCGAGCACTACAGGGGTTTGGTATATTGACAGTGGTGCGTCATGCCATATGACAGGAGTTAGAGAAAACTTCTCCAACTACAAAGCAGAAGAAATAGGCTTCCAGATAAAAATGGGAAATAAGTCTACATGCACTCCAGTTGGGAGAGGGACTTTTTTATTTCAGAGGGAGTCAAGCAGTGATATTAAGATCACAAATGTATTGCATGTGCCAGGGATGTGCATGAATCTGATTTCAGTATCCGCCCTTGAAGACAAAGGGTATAGCGTACTCTTTCAAGGACAAAAGGTGTATTTAAAACACAAGGACTAGAAGAAGGTAAAGCAGATTGGAGTTAGAAGTGACAATTTATACATATTGCAGTTTGAAACTCCAAAGGCACTAGTGAGCAGTAATAGCAGCAGGGAAATATGAGAGCTATGGCATAGACGGATGGGACATATACACCATGGCGCATTGAAATTGCTCAGAGAAACTGTGATAGGAATTCCAGAGTTGAGTGCAGAGCATGGTGACACATGTAAAGGGTGTGCACTCGGGAAATTTTCAAAGGCATCATTCCCTAGAAGTGACAGTAGAAGTACAGGTGTTCTTGACTTGATACATTCTGATATTTGTGGTCCCATGTCTACTCAGTCTTTGAGAGGTTATGAGTATTATGTAACCTTCATTGATGATTTCTCTAGGAAGACCTGGATATATTTCTTGAAGGCCAAAGACGAGGTCTTCAGTCGCTTCCAAGAATTCAAAGCTCTTGTGGAGAATATGACAGGCAAGAAGATCAAGGTTCTTCGGACAGACAATGGGGGTGAGTATAAAAGCAAAGTCTTCCAGGAGTTCTGTACCAAAGAAGGAATCAAGAGAGAGTGGACTGTTCCCTACAACCCAAAACAAAATGGGGTTGCTGAGCATAAGAACAGGGCAATTGTTGAAGTAGCAAGGGCCATGCTGTTTGATCAGGATCTGCCTAAGTATCTTTGGGTAGAGGCTTGCAGCACAACAGTCTATATTCAGAATAGAGTACCTCATAAGATTTTGGGAAAAATGACACCAGAAGAAGGCTTTACAGGGAAGAAGCCTGAAGTCGGGCATTTCAGGATCTTTGGCAGTATAGCATACTGTCACATACCATCAGAAAAAAGAACCAAGTTAGATTCGACTGCAGAGAAAGGTTTCTTTGTTGGATATAGCGAAACCTCCAAGGCATACGGGATCTTTATTCCAGGGACGAGGAGGATCATACTGAGACGTGATGTGAAGTTTCTGGAGGAGAAAGCCTTCAGAAAATCTCAGGATTTGCTAGCAGTTGAACAGAGTCAGCAGATTGAAGCTCTAAAAGTGGATCAAGAGTCTCAGGTACAGGGCACTGTGACAGGAACAATTACAGATACAGGTACCTTGGGTGAGTTGAATCCACAGGATCAGGAGTAGCAGAATAAGGAACAACAAGCTCCATCTATTGGTGTATCTCCTACTGGCGGGAGAAGGATTAGTCGAGTGGAAACTCAGATTGCACAAGATGCTCAGGAGTTTATGGGAGCTCCTAGAACGAGTGGCAGGGAGAGGAGACCACCGGCTAAATATTCAGACTATGTGGCATTAATAAGCGAGCTCATTGACAGTGAGCCTTCCAGTTATCAGGATGCTGCACAGCAGCAAGTTTGGCAGGATGCTATGGTGGAGGAATATAACTCCATCATGAAGAACGATGTCTGGGAGGTAGTGCCAAGGCCTATAGATAAGGCAGTGGTTGGTTCTCGCTGGATCTATAAGATCAAGCATGCTGCAGATGGCAGCATAGAGAAATACAAAGCCAGGTTCGTGGCCAAGGGGTTCTCTCAGAAGGAGGGAATAGACTATGACGAGACATTCGCTCCAGTGGCCAGATATACCTCCATACGAGCTGTGATCTCATTAGCAGCACAAATGGGATGGCAAATCCATCAGATGGATGTTGAGACAACTTTCCTAAACGGAATCATAGAGGAAGAGGTGTACATCGAACAACCAAAAGGTTTTGTGGCGCATGGGAGTGACTCTCATGTTTGTAGATTAAAGAAAGCACTATACGGACTTAAGCAGGCACCCAGAGCGTGGTATGAGCGCATAGATAGCTACTTGCAGAGCATGGGATTCGTGAAGAGTGAGGCGGACTCCAACCTTTACTATCTTATGATGGGGGGTGAACCACTCATCCTAGTTTTGTATGTGGATGATTTATTTATGACTGGTTCACCGAGGCTCATAGAGGATTGCAAGAGGAACTTAGCAGCTGAGTTCGAGATGAAGGATTTGGGATTGATGCACTATTTTCTGGGACTAGAGGTGTGGCAGACAGAGGGAGATATTTTCCTTGGTCAAGGGAAATATGCTATGGAAATCTTGAAGCGATTCAGAATGCTAGACTGTAGACCCATGTCCACACCAATGGTTACCAATTGGCAGAAGATCAATGCATCAAAGCAGGAGGTAGTAGACCCCACCTTGTATAGACAACTTATTGGGTCATTGATGTATCTGGTCAATACAAGACTAGACATTTGCTTTGCAGTCAACTCTCTTAGTCAGTTCATGGTAGAACCAAAGAGAATACATTGGATAGCAGCAAAGCATGTGCTGAGGTATCTACGTGGTACAGTTGAGCATGGGTTGAGATATACTCGGGGTGATGGTGTCAAGTTGATTGGCTACACTGATGCAGACTAGGCTGGTAATGCAGTAGACAGGAAAAGCACTTCGGGGTGTTGTTTCAGCATGGGATCAGGGGTTGTCTCTTGGTATAGCAGGAAACTGAAGTTTGTTGCATTAAGCTCTACGGAAGCAGAGTACATGGCAGCAAACATGGCAATATGTGAGGCCATATGGCTTCGGAAGCTGTTAGTAGCATTGTTTGGTCAGGAGCTAGAATCGACCATCATTCACTGTGATAATCAGAGTTGCATAAAACTCTCTGAGAATCCTGTGTTTCATGATAGGTCGAAGCATATTGACATTAGATATCACTTTATCAGGGATTGTGTACAGCGTGGATTAGTTCGACTATAGTATATATCTACAGATGAGTAGGTTGCAGACATCTTAACGAAGACCTTGATGAAAAGCAAGTTTGTTTTCTTCAGGGACAAGTTAGGTGTAGTAGAGAACACCTTCCTCGCTAAGAGGGAGTGTTAAAATTAGTAGCTCGGAAGCTTTTCCAGCCTGGAACCGTGTCACTCAGGTTGGAGCAGTGGTGGAGATAATTATCTCCAGATTTTCTGTTTTTTTTTTATCTTTCCTTTCTACAACGCACTTGCCAATTTGGAGATATTCTTTTTAAAAACAGCTTTGTTGTTTTTCTAAGATTAATCTCTGCCTTGTTTCACCGTTGGTGAAGAAGAGATTATAAAAAGAATAGATGTCTGCATTGTAGATATACAGATTGAAAGGTTTTTGCAGGAAATGACACAGGATCGAAGAGAGGTTGCAGTGAATAGAAGAAGGAGTTGAATATTATCCAAGTTTGCAGTATTGCTGTGGATGCCAAGATCTGACAGTTGTTGTAACTTCTTTCCTTTCTGCTTTAATAAAATCTCTCTCTTTGAATGCTGATTTTTCCCCAGAGTTAGGGGTTTTCCAAGGTAAATCATTGTGTAAAAGTGTGATTGGTTTTCTCTGCATTCAGTATTTAGTGAATGGTGTTGTGCATGCTTTAATTCATTGTTTCAGTCATTTGATTTCTGTTATTCGAATTTTGAAGATAAAAAATAGTGAATTTATTGCTGGGTTTCACAACACCAATAGAGCAGGCGTATTTTCACAAAAAGGGGTTTCTTTTACTTCTAGAAGTCACGAGAAGTTATTTAGGTTAACACTGCTGCTAAATTTAAACACGCGTTGTATGTTGACTACAAGCTAGGAAGCTCTGAAAGAAATAAAAAATTATGCGTTTCTTCTTCGCAAGGGAACTAAAAATGTGGGTAATGATAGATTAACACGCTGTTGAAACTTAAATGGGATATTAATATTCCAGCAAAGTTATTGCTCCACTTCAGAAACGGCTATTGTTAGCAAAATGGGATATTTTATTTATTTACGCCGAAGGCTATTAGCAATCAATGTCAATGGTTCCTATCAATCTGCTATTTGAGTAGGCTAGTTTTTTTTAAAAAAGCCCGAAGGCTTTGTGTAGGCACGCTGCCCAAGTAGGGAGTACCCTGCTGCGCAGCGGGATTGCTATTGGTCGCCCCCTTTCTTTTCCAGGCCTTCTGCCGGGTATTCTTCAATAAAATATATCCATTTCCTTTGTCCTCCACGCGATATTCCACTATTTGCTACTTAGTGCGTCTCAGAATTTCCGAATTTACGCTATGTGATGTATATTTGTGAAAATACATACATGCACCAAGATACGGTTGGCAAAATCTTTCTTGATTTATTGGGATCCAGCCTTGACTAAAGATTTTGTTCCTCATAGATTTTTGCTCTCAATTGCAGGAATTCTAATATATAAAATAAAAATAAAAATAAAAATTTGACAATGCTTTTTTGTTTTTAATTGTTATTTTTTACTTTAAAAAGAAATAATATATCTGCATGAATAATTTTTGCAATTTCATCTTTTAAAATCAAAAAATAAAAATGAAAATTACTATAGATCCTAATAATGTATGTATTTCGATTTTAACATTACCACATCTTGTTTTATTTTTATATTTTTAAATACTTATTTTCATTTATTTGAAAGAGTTATTTAATATATTTAAATTAGCATAAATAAAAAACTTTCTTTAGTTAAAAAAATTGATTATATTTTGACTTACAATTTAACTTATATTTTAGTTAATATAATATTAGATTTATAATTTGTTTAAGGTAAATTTTGATTTATAAGTTTATTATATGAAATGTGGATTATATTTTAATAATAACAAAAAAATTATAAATAATTTAATTATATCTATTATTATATATTATATTAAAAAAATAAATATTACTTATATAAAAATGATTAAAATAGTTTTATATATTACAAAATAGATCAAAATTTATCTTAATTTACTTTCCCCACTTCTTCGGCGTACCCATTGCACACTAAGGTGCAATTGCTAGTTTTATATATTATGGAAATTTAACTTACATACTGATTGAATTCTTTGAACTTACAAAGAATGTCATATGTTTTATTATTTATATTTATTAGTTCCTTAGAGAACTATAGGCACCACTAGAATTTAACTAGTTATTAATAACTCCCATTTTAACCAATGAAAACTTGAGTAATTTTTCTATTTGAATTTTTTCAATCTATTATTATCAATGTATAGATGCGAATTATATAACAAAATATATTTCAAAAATCAATTCTCTTGAATTTAATTGGTACACAATTTTCATCCGTAAGCGATTTTGGCGCTTCCATTAAGGATTATCATTAAGGATTATTATGGAATGGTGGGTAATCCTACAATGCAACAAATCATACTTAGTATTTATCTATTAATCTTATCACTTGTATAATCCTACATTGTAACAAATCATACTTAGTATTCATCTGTTAATCCTATATATATTTTAACAAATCATACTTCATATTAATTTAAAATATTTTTAAATTAAAATAGTTAAATTATATTGATATTAATATTTTTAATTTTTAAGAAGATTATAGTTTAATCAACAAATTTATATTTAAGTTTTAGTCTTTTTTTAATAACTTCTTTAATTTTTAGATGGTATGGTTAATCTTATCATTCAACCTATTCATTAAATTTAGACTTATATTTTATATTTTGAAATATTTGTTTTATATATAATTTAGAATTTTTGTTTACATTCTTTCATATTAGTGTTATAAATTGACTATTCTTTTCATTGTTTTAATTAAAAAGAGTTAAATTTTTAATAAATAATATATTTTAAAATAATAATTTCTACATTCTTAATACATAAAAGATGTGCTAATATAATAAGTAGGTTTTTCAATTTTACCAAGTAAAGTATTTTTTTAGTTTCTATAAGATGCAGTTTGAGTTTCCAATTTTACAAAGTAAGACTTTTTATCTCTTTTTTCATTCGTGGTATAAAGTGGTAATTATTTTTATTCTTTTAATTATATTTTGATATTTTTAAATTAATTAGAATTTGTACTATTATGCTATACTATAATATTTATTTATTTCATTAGGAATTTTAATAGTCACTATTTAATAAGTGAAAAAAATGTGTTGCTATAAGTAGGATGTTTTCCAATTTTTTAAGTGAGAATAACTCATTTTCATGTGATCTTTACCCTTCTTTTAATATAAACAAACTCATCATTATAATAATTTAATTTTAAATGGTACTGTTTTTATATTGAAAGTAGGGAAAGTCCCCTAAATCTACGAGTTCAATAAAACATCCAATAATTTCTTCTATTCAACACTTATTTATCTTGTCATTTCTTATTGTAACAACAATTAAAAAGTATCTTGACTAATACTAAAAGATGTCAAGTACTTCAATTCTAGATCAATAAGCTCACAAAAGGTATCCATTAACACCACCTTGACCTAGCACAAGTATTGATGTAAGGTAGATAAAATTGGAGAAATAAACAAAAATGATTGCAATTGTAGTTTCTAGAAGATAGGATCAAAATATAAATTATTTTCTATTAATTTTTAAGGTTTGAAGATACATTCAAGTTAGAGTATTTTAATTGCGTAGCATAAAATTTCTAGTTTCAAAAGTTTCAAAATAAATGCTTTGTAACACATCATCATATGAACCCCATTATAGGAGATAATCCATTTCCTACCTCACATCATCATATCAACACCAAAAATACACGTCTTTTGGTTAAGGGATATCCCAAACTTTGAGCCTCTTTCAAAAAATTATCTACACATATGAAGTGATCCTCTTTCTTCTTAGAGAAAAATGTGAGACCATTTTTATATATCAAGATAATCTCATTGATTAGTTCCATGAAATAAATATCCATCTAGGTAGCTAAAAGGTCTCTCCTATGTTTGATAAGATGAAGGGAACCTTGGTGTATGCAAATTTCCCCTAGTTAGTGGTGAATGCTTTTTTATGTTGATACTCTTTTTCACGCATGTGTATTTGTACCTTGAGGAGCCATCCCAATGAGATAAATACTTAGAACCAATGCTTAAAGAGAGGAAATGAATAATGATCTTAGAGAGAGGATTTGTTCAAATCTTTGAAATTAACATTGAATCTTATTTATCCACTCTTCTTCCTTACTAGAACTAGTTTAGAAACCCATGACGAGTGTTTAAATAATAAAATGATCTTCAATTAATAATTTTAATTAACTTCTAATTCATTAGTGTAATGGCATGAATTTTCACCCCTCACAAAATTCCTCGTTTATGTACCTCCCACCTTAGATAAATTAAATTTGATAATGCTATTCCGCGTCCTTCATTCGCTTCCCATCCACTTGGTAGTTGTTTTTAGTGTCGGTGGAGGATATTTTGTCAGGAATGCTAGCGTGATGAGTGGACATCTATTCGGCGCACTTCTGTCCTGACAAGATTCCTACCTTTGGAATTTGTAGAGGCGTTACAACTCTCCATTGGCGATGAAGTGTAATGTTCTTGTGCCCTTGACCAACCTCGAATGGCTCCTTTACCTCCAATTTCACTTTCAAATGTCTATCTTATTCACTCATTCACTCTCTCTAGGACACTTTTTGACTCTCTTAGCAAATTCTTGATCATTCTCACTTCTACATGTCACTTCATTTAAACATAACATTTTCAACACTTTTAAAGCTGCAAGTTCATACTCTACTAGTTTTTCTCCTCTCCTTGTTGCAACGATGTTGGCATCTCCAAGCTTGCAAGCTCACATCTTCCTTTGGGTGCCTTGAGAGCATCTTGTTGGGGAGGTGATATCCATTCACTTAGCATCATTGTGTTGTTTTTGTAGTATATTGTTGTTTAACATAGTGCATAGCACTTCCATTTCAATACTTCTCTTTATCATATTTCTTTATCATTGCTATACTAGTTGTTCATGGAGGTGGGAACACCAAAATAGCGGTTTGATTGTGGCAAGCCCCAAAACAACCACAACATTTTCCTTGTTCTTCTTTGTGCAAGTTGCTCGCTAATTGAAGTTCTCAAAGACCTCAACTTGTGGGTTCAAAGGTCCATTTATACCACCTTTACTCTTGTCAAATTCTATTTTAGTGTTCTTAAAGTATTCTTCTTGCTATTTTATTTATTCAATTACTTTCTTCTTTTTGTCATCGCATAAAATTATAGCCATTAGGTCTTTAGTAGGTTTTTGTTAATTTCATACTGTACCTTACACTTGTTGTCCATATGAATGCCAACACCCAATTGAGATGCCAGTGTGGCGCGTTGTTGTTCGTTCTTTATGTTGGAGTCCTCTAGGAATGAGTTGCCTAAGTTGTAGTATAGATTACAAAAACTTGCTCACTTGACTTCTTGAACCTCTCGAGTTGACAGAAGGAAAGAGGCAGATCAATTGTCTTTCCTTCTCACCCCCTTAAACATCAAACTGATCTTAAACAGTCCCTTAGTGTGAGGTAGGTCAGGGAAGCTGATTGTTCTAGACCCTCCTATGACCTGGGGTCCTGAGCAGTCGGCCCCCCTCTACATTTTGGTGAACCTGACATGAACTATTTTGGTTCTATTTTGTAGTGTTGAAGGAGTCTTCTCTTGTGTTCTAGGTGTGTTGTAGGTGTGTGCATTGTAGGGACCCTATTCTTGCAACCCAACCTACGACCCCTAGCAGTGTAGCTAGAAGAGTCCCTAAACGTTGTGAAGCGAAGCCAAAACTAGGTCATTGTCTAATTGTTAAACCCTCGGGGGCTTTTGAGAAGGTCCTTTCTAGTGTACATGGAAGATGGCTTCTTTCATGCATCTTCCTATCCCATCTATGCATCTTGTGAGTGGGTCTCCTGCTATAACCTTTACCTCGTAAGATTTCCCAATGAATACTAATAGAGAACCCTCTCCTTTATACATTCCCACTCATATCAATGGGGATACCATGACTGGCATTCTCGTTGATCCTACATGTTGGGTTAATGTTATCATAGAAGAGATTATGTTAATAAACTTCTTGCACAAGGATGGATACGATGAGTCTAAAAGCACTATATGTACACATTCAATGGGCTTTCTATCCCTCCCATCAATTCTATTACCCTTTAAATCTTGTTTGGGCCTAGGACTATGAATGCCCTTTTTAATATTATCCTGGAGTTTGACTTGTTCAAGGTGAAGCTAGACATTCTTGGCTAGTTTCCACAAACAAAATCCCTTTGGTGGTCCATAAGTGCTTGAAATTCTCCCATGAGGGCTCCATGCACATTGTGCACAACACTGGGTACAAACCCTTGGTGTCGTGTGGGGCTTATTTCATTAGATCACTTATGTTCTGCCCCTATTGGTCTAATTCCCCCAAGGACAGACCTGTTATATCACACTTACGTAAAATACAAGAATTAGGGGCATAGCGTTGAAGGTGACCTATCCTCCTTCTCCCTATGCTATTTCAGTTAAGGCTTCTATGATAGTGTAACATAGGGTTGCCGCTACCTCTCAAAAGGAGAAGAAGGGTAAGTGCACAAAGTTGAGTCCACGAAACGTGGAAGTTTTTGCCTTAACCAAAAAATTGAAATCGACATTAAGGAAACGGGATCCCAATTTTTAAAAATCGGGATCCCGTTACGATTCGGGATCCCGAGCCTAAGATGAAACGAGATCCCACTTTTTAAAAATCGGGATCCCGTTTCCCATAGGATTCTGAACCAATGGAAACAGAACGGGATCCCGATTTATAAAATACGGGATCCCAATTTATAAATAACGGGATCCCAAGTTCTATAAATCGGGATCCCATTTTATACTGCTATTTATTTTAAAAAAATGGTTTTCACTGCTCTGCGGATGGGACCTCGAGTATTGGCGACAGCGACTCCACGACTAGCTACAGGTACCCCACCTAAATGCCATTTTGTTGCATTATTTAATTTTGAATTGAAATTTTGAAAGAAATATGTTAATTTAGCATGTTTTTTATTTATTTATTTCACATTTTAATCATTTTTTTAATTGTTATAGTAGAATTCAATAATTGTAAAAATAGACAAAAACTTGCAATGAAACCTAAATATTTTTTAATAAAAATGAAAAAAAAAACCTTGAATTGTGTTTTAGAAACAAAATTTAACTTTTGAAACTTAAATTGTTCGATTAAACCCAAAAAAAAATTGATTTTGAAAACCCTAATTGAAACAAAAACAAAAAAAATTTGCATTTCAAAACCTAGAAATCGAAATGAAATAAAAAATTGCATTTACAAATCCAAATCGAGCTTTTTGAAACCCTGAATTCAAATCAAACGAAAAAAATTGAAATTGAAAACCCTAGTTTGAATTGAAATGAAAAAATTTCATTAAAAAACCTAATTGTTTAAAACTGAAACCCTAAATTGAATTGGAACAAAAAAATTTGTTAAAACCCTAAATTGGAATCGAACAAATCATTTTGATTTTGAAAACTAGGTAATTTCGAGCTCAAAAAATCATTCGCATTGCTTAAATGTTTTAAATTTTATTTGCTTTGTATGGAAAAAATGATATATATTAAACTTTAGTTTCAATATTAAATTATAATTAAATTAGAAATCAATATGTTAAAGAATGGTTAAAATTCATAAAGTTTATCTTGATGTTTGTTTGCAAATTTAGTTAACAAATTCGTAAATCTAAACACGCATAATCGATTCCAATTGACACTAACTTGCAAGTCTAAATTATGCTATACACCCAAACTTCACCCTAAGTTTGCTAAACCCTAGACCCTAAACTCAGAAAATCTAAACCCATAACACTAAAGCATTTGAAATTTATGAACCCTAGACCCTAATCTTTCATTGACATACCTAAAATTATGTAGGTTCAATGTCAAGAATGGGTCTATTTGGTAGATTTATGAAAACTATTTTGAATATCTAGAATGCCATAAAAGTATAATTATAGCAATTCCAATTGGAAACACTTGGGTACATATATATCGTATGAAATTTAAATCTAGGAAGGTGTCTATCATATAGGCGAGTTGATAATACATGGAAAGAGGTTTGTATGGGAATATATGTATTAAGAAAAAACATACCACATGACCTCTATAGGATTTTTAAGATGTGATCCTAGATAATAATCCACCCATCCTCAATCATAATGGATTCTTTAGCAATTAAGAGAGATTCAATTTAACCATAAAATTACCTATATTTTGATACTATATAGATTTATGTGGAAGGATAGAAATGCATCAATAAGGAGACCAAGATGGAACCATTTAACACCTACAAGGTACACCTATTACATGGGAAAGGGAGGAAGTGCATCATGATAGTTTGGAGGATCTACATGCTATTATTACAATTTAGAGATCTAGGAGGATGATTCATATAAAAGAAATATAATTAAATATTTATATTATTTAATATATTAAATAATATAAATATTTAATATCATAAAATATAATATAAGATTACAATTAAGGATAGGTAATGTTACAATTTACTCGGGGTTTTAATGACGATTAGGCTTAAGATTCAATTAGGTTTGTAGTAAATAGTTAGGTTACAATTAGGAATATATAATAAATATTAATATAATTATAATACAAATATAAATTAATTTAAATATAATATAATATAGGAATACATTTAAGATTACCTAGTAAAGATTATAATTTAATTAAGTTTCAATTAGGTTTGCAATTCAATTAGGATATTGTTAGGGGTGGGGATCATTTAGTATTCTATTATTGTTAGAGTATGGGTTACATTTAAGATTATTGTTATTTTTGTGATATGTATAGATTGATTATTTTTTAACATCATGATAACTTTTTTTATTAGAGAGGTAAACACTTTTGACCTAGAGCTAGATGGAACCAACGAGGCTATAGTATCACTAAATTTGGACCTCACTAGACATCTAGATCCCCTTAAGCCATCCTATCACCTTAAATCATAAATCGATTTCTTAAGGGGTCCCAATATGACAAATTTCTTAAAGGGATCAAAGAAGTTCTTAAAATTTGGTGAAGTTGCCCAAGGCAACCAAATTTAACAATAATAAGATCATGCAAGATTATAATATGAATGAGATTTCATGATCTAGGTTGGTCAGTTGAAACAAGAGTAGACCTCAATCAACTATTCCACAAGAAAATGTTCTTCACTAACTTGCAATTTCATTAAATATTTCAAGGGGCACCAAAACTTTACCCTAAGTTTTGTAAACCCTAAACTCTGAACTCTAAAATCTAAACCCTAAACACTAAACGATTCATTTTGTCCTACCTAACACCATAAAGTGAAATTTGGTTGTCTTAGGAAAATCTGCCATATTTCATTCCCTTATGCCATGTAATTTTGTCCTAGGATCTTACTACATGTACATCCCCTTAAGTTATCCTATTACCCTAAACCCTGAACTCTAAAGTCTAAACCCTAAACCCTAAATCCATCATTTTTTCTTAGGCTCTTAATGAAATTTGGTTGCCTTAAGCAACACCACCAAATTTCATTCCCTTATGCCATGTAATTTTTTCCTAAGATCTTACTACATATATCCCCTTAAGTTATCCTAAATCCCTAAAACCTAAACTCTAAAGTCTAAACCGTAAACCCTAAAGCCATCATTTTTTCTTAGGCTCTTAATGAAATTTGGTTGCCTTAGGCAACTCCACCAAATTTCATTACCTTATGCCATGTAATTGTTTCCTAGGATCTTGCTGCATGTAGATCCCCTTAAGCTATCCTATTACCCTAAACCCTAAACTCTAAAGTCTAAACCCTAAACCATAAAGCCATCATTTTTTCTTTAAAGGCTCTTAATGAAATTTGGTTGCCTTGGGAAACTTCACCAAATTTTATTCATTTGAGCCATGCCAATTTCTCCTAGGACCTCACTAGACGTAAATCCCCTTAAGCCATCTTGTCACCCTAAATCGTAATTCAATTTTCTTAAGGGGTTCCAATATGACATTTCTTAAGGGGATCAAAGAAGTTCTTAAAATTTGGTGATCAAAGTTGCCCAAGGC
>VDFB02271358.1:864337709-864376327 GCA_007258455.2 Sequoia sempervirens
TTATCCATTTTATTATCATTTGTAAAAAAAATGGACAAATTTTGGGAATTAAAATTAATTATTTATTTAACAACAATTGAGATCCCAAAATAGGTCTATTCTAGGGCACCCTCACCATTGACTAGTCTATTTTAACCCAATTTTTAGTATTTTATTGTCGACACTTTTATGGCTGTAAATTTAAATTCATTTGTTGGATTTTCACAATTAATTTTATGGGAAAGGAGGAAATTCATATAAATATAAGTGTTTCTCACCATTTGGACACCTAATAAAATTTTGAATATCAATTGAGCATCTGAAGAGCTGTCAAGAGAAGAATAGACAACATTATTATAACACTTTTATATTAGTCAAGATTCATGTTAGTAGTGCATCGAGTTCATAAGTATGATTGTCCATGTTTTGTGTTTTTTTTTTTTTTGTGAGTACTAACACTTGTAGGAATTCCTATCAACAAGAAAATATTCCTTTCATGAAATGTACATCATGATTTTATCCCTTTGAGGAGATTAGATCTAAGTGGTAAGTTGCAACACTTGGCATTTATCACTTGTTTTTATCCATTTTTATTTTCTCGATAAAGACATCATCATAGCCATTATGGAGGTGGAAACTCCAAAAGGGGGCTTGACTTAGGCAAGCCCCTATATGCAACAACCATTTCTACCCTCTTGTTTTTAGACCTAGTAGATCTAAAGTGCATTCAAGAGAAAATATAAGACCTAATAGAAACATCAAGCATTCAAGAATTCTACTTCAATAAATTAGGGTAAGAGCAATTATTCATCAATAGATGACGTTTTGAGGTTGAGTCTAGTATGGAAGATATTACAAACTATAACTCACTAATACTTGTTTTGATATTCTAGAAAAGTATCACTCCTAGTCTAGGGTGTCCACACCCCTAACCATATGCTATGTTCATCTATCTCTACCTTATTTTTTGTTATCAGTTTCAACATATCTGTTATGTACTTTTCTAAAATTACATTAGTTTATTGTAGTTGCATAGTGAACCTAGTTCACTTTGAATCACATCAATTCAATTCTAATCCTAATCAATCCTCAACCGGTATCCAATCTACCAAATGGGGCAAAAACATTGATCATCCATTCATGGTCTTCCTTGAGGAAAGTAGCCAAGTGATCTTGTTAGATCATTTTTGTGCCCCCTGTTGGTTATTTTTTAAGAACCAAAATTAATCTCAATCCTAACCTATGAGCTTGCCACAACTCAATTATTAGCTAGGTTGACGATTGGCCAACACCTAAGTAATTAATAATTCACTTCTTCTCTTCGGGCTGTGTGAGACCCAGGGAGGGTAATCCCATGCATACTCATAATATCTCACTTTAGGTAAATAGTATTTCTTCACACAAATGCACTATTTCATGAAATCAAAGGCTTGGAAAACCTCAGATAGAAGTGTTACTTATTTCAAGGAGTGCATTTACATACTTAAAGTTGGGAAGATGTAGTTTAAGTTATTTTTTGAATCATTCTTTATCTTGAATCCTAGGCCCAATTCAATACTGGCTCAACTGATTACAAGATAAGCTAATAAAACAATCAGTGCCTTATATAAGGGAGAAAAGAGTTATAACTTGTAATCAATCGGTAATAAAATTTTGATTGAACCTTAGAAATTAATGGACCATTAGAATGTCACTTTGTAACATCTAACTCACTATGTCTGCAAAATATTACTTCCTTACTAAATCCTATATCCTTTTCTCACAAACTAATGACCTCATTTTAGCATTTAATCAATTCATTGAACTGAAGCATAAAAAAAATTCATCCATTTTGTGCAAATGACAAAAAGAAAAATGAAAGTTCCATTAACAACTTCATTCATAACTTGGAAGAAAATACATAGGAGAGCAACATTTTGAAACTAAAATTCTTCTTCATTTCTGATATTTTTTTGTAAAACCATATTTAAGATTCGTATATAGTATAACTTTCATCTTAAATTTGCTTCTGATATATCTACGAGAGTATCCATTTACATTCTATTCTTCTTTTAGAGCATAGTATTTACTGTGACCATGTCTAAACTCAAAATTTTTAACTCTCTACTTTCAGCCATGAAATCCCCTTTTTATAAGTAGGGGAGCAACAAGCACCCAGCTGAATTACAATTTCACTTTCATTTGAGTTCATTTCAAAAAACCTAGTTCTAATTGACTCCTCAAAGAACTCCCAGGTGGTTTCATATATAATCATTTGAGAATAGGGGAGGACAAAAGGCAAAAAACATGTGCAAGATACTAGTGGTCTCTATCACAACATTCATTGTTTGAAACAAAAAAAATCCATTCATATCTTCTCGAAGACTTCCACATCAGCATGGGAAAGAAAAAGACAAACAATTGACACATGAAAACAATTACCTCCTATGCAAAGACCATGGTTTCATCAAAAACTAAAACAAGGCAATGACCTTATTTAGAGTCGTCAACATCTGAAAATGCTCGACCACTCCTTGTCCTCGATGAAATTGGAGGAATTACTAGTACGTCATCATCAGATCTCCCATATGGCACCAGAAAATAGATGTATTGGCCATAATCTGAGTCAGTATTAGCTTCAACATTTGAAGGATTCCTAGGCAGGTCCTGTGGCTTTTCTCTTTTTTCTTGGCCTTCTTCACTGGTTGTGCTAGTTCCTTACCTTTGAACTCAACCACTTCTCCTGGAAGAATCCTATTCCTCAAGCGGTAAGTACTATGCACAATTGATTTCTTCTTATGGCCTCTTGCCCTCCTTTTAGCCTTTGAAATCTCATGGGAAACCATGGCTTCCTGCTCAATCATGTCTTCATGGCACTCAAACACACTTAGCTGGCTAGACCTCCTAACAGGAAGAATTGTTGCACCAACTTTTCCCATTTTGTTAGAACTAGCAGAGTGATAATTAAAAGGATTTTTGACTCAAGACCCATATGAGAAACACCCCAACCCCAGTAATTACAACTAGTTCAAGCAAAAAAATTCCTAAATAGACCATAGAACCCAATTTCATACCAATTTACCTAGGACAAGAAAATTCAACTCAAGATAGACCAACAACTTTTTACCCCACTTCACACTTTGTCTCACACACACTACAGACTAAAAAGATAGTGTGAAAAAACATCAATCAACTTGCATTAAATAGAAAATTCAAGCATGCAAAATTAATGATTCAGAACTCCTTGCACAAGCAAATTGGTAACTTATTAGTTTGGCTCTGAATCTGGGCCGTTCATCTTAGAGCAATTAAAATTTCATTTAAGGTGGCCATGAGCATCATTTTTTGACCATTATCAACTTGATCCTTGAAAAAAATGATGCTATCTGAAATGTTGTTGTGTTCTTCTCTAACCTTGATTATTCATATGTGATCTAACAATTAGCATGTGTCACCAACCTAATCCATGCTTTTCATTAATATCAACAAAGTACATAGGACCAATTTTTCTTAGAGAGAAACTTTCTTTATATGCTTCATCACTTCATCACTGATCCTCCCCAAATTTTAGGGTGTGATTAGCGATGAAGTTATTCATGTGATGATTTTCAGTCCATTGGATCATCATGCTTTAAAATTTTATCAACGATTCTCCAGTCCTTTGGTTGCTTTCCTTTTTGCTTTATGTGGAATCTCCAGGATCCTACCACATTGCCCTTTTCATTAATGGTCATCACTTGTCACTGATTTTCTTCATCCTTGCCTAGCTCCATCAGTGATGTAAACATCCTTGTGATGATCTTTAGCTCCTGGTTTTGTGGCCTGACCTTTGGTCACATTCATCCTTCCATCGCACATCGCTAATTCAAACTTTGCACCTAGGATCCTATTAGCGATGAGAGATGTTGTGGAGGCACTAGATTTTAGACACATGCACCTGCATAAAATAAATGGCACAAAAGACATTTCTCATAGGATCATATCAAATTAGTGAAAGAAAATCCCTTTTAGAGGACACCCATCGCTTATCGCTAATTCAGAACTCAAGTTCTGAAATGAATTCCCGATGAATGATATAACATAAGGCCTTCGTTCATTACTAATTATCCTCATATATTTTGCAAAAAATTAGCGATGAGATGATTTATAACATTTATAAGGTTCATCACATATCACTACCGTGAGAATTATGTTTAAAACATAACCACGATTATGCGATATAAAGGAAATCATGTCATATCACTCATTGCTAATTCAAGTTTATCTTTTTATGACCATTCGTGATGGGAGATAAGAACACAAGGCCAAAAGCATCACTCATCGCTATTACAAATTAGAAGGATCAAAATCCATTAGCGATGAGCGATGTATAAGGAAAACATCATTCCATTGCTCTTTGCTAATTCAAGGTGTAAACCTAGAAATAAATCAACGATGAGCGATAAAGCTATGAAGGCCATTGGGACTTAAGTGGAAATTTTTTGAGCATGTGCACTTAAGTTGTTCTAAAAAGGGGAACTTCTCTAGGACGACATGAGAATAGTAGGCTCAAGACTTTTGAACCATGCAATACAAAGGATGTAAAGGTCAAAAGATCCTTTCCCTAACCCTATAAGAGATGGGCGATTCAGACCTAGACACGAGAAGGGCTAGTCACATGATGACATTAAAAAAAAAATTTGTGACCGACAACAGGCACTACACAGTTAGCAACAAAAGAGAACACTAAGAAACTAAAAAGAACAAAACCCTAAACCTCATATAAGAACCCTACATCAAATGTAACAAAGAAAAATTCGAAAGTGCCATCACCCCCTTCATGTGATATAAGGAAAAAAGAGTGATTAGATCCTAGGTCCTCTTTTCCCACATCAAAATATGATATAATTCTTGGTATATATTAGCTTCAATATCATAATAATAATTTTTATTGTAAGGTTAAGAAGGTCCAATGCCTTGATGATTTGGTAAATTTGGTAAGATTGCAGGGTGTTAAGAAAATGAAAACCTTTAAGCTCATTTCTTCCATTTAGCTAAAGAAAACAACTATGGAATTTTTCCAATTATTTATATTTCAAATAGATTAACCTTCCAAAGATAAGAAAGTGGCCTTTTAGGATTATCGTATGCTATAATAATTTGGGGATATATTTTTATAAGAGTTTCCTCGATTACCACCAAATTTGGGAGAGGATTTTCCATTAATATAATGCCTACTTCTAAAGAACTTTAGCATATGAATACAATATATCTTTAATATTTTTAAAGTGAAGTTCCACATGATTTATCTATTAAATATTTGATAAGATTCAAATAAGATACCATGTGGAATATTAATGGTGTTTAATGATAAGGATAAAAACCCTCAATTTTACATTGACTATTAAATGCTCAAAAAGACGATGATCGAAAACCAATATCCACTACCTAGAACCAATGAACTCTTTGACAAATGAAAGTAGTAGTCATATTTTCTAAGATACTTTCTATTTAGAAACCATTATTTGAGAATTTGTGAAAGTGATATTAATAATACAACCTTTAGAATAAGGTATTTAAATTATGAATTCATAGTTGTATCATTTGGATTGATAATGTACTTGCTATATTTATGAATCTTATAAACAAAATTTTACTTGATTTCCTTGATTATTTTGTGTTCATTCCTTTTGGATGATATTTTGATTCACTCCAAAAATGAGTGAGGATAATATCATTTAAAGTTAGTTACAAAGTTTGAGGAAGAAACTTATAGAAAACTATTCAATTTTTCATCTTTCTAGAAGAAAATTTATTATTTGGGATATATCAAATTTCCAAAAGAGGATTTGTCATGGATCCAACAAAGAGTAGAGTAATCAATGACTATCTTGTATCAACAAGTACGTATGAAGTAAACAACTTCATGGGATTAGTGGGGTACTGCAAATGATTTATGGATAGTTTCTCTAAGATAGATAATCCATAAATTCCTTGTGAAGGAAGGGGAAAAATGTTTTTGGTCACTATAGTGTGAGGAGTCTTTTATGAAATTCAAGGAGTTTCTTACTACTACTGTATTTTGGTCATACATAATCTAAGTATAAATATTGAGTGTTGGAATAATACATCTCTTGGTGGAATTGGTGGAGTATAAATTTAAGATGGAAAGGTGGTTATTTATGAATCTCAATATTTCAAGGATAGTGAGAAAAGTTATGGAACACATGATTTAAAATTAACTATAGTTGTGCATTCATTGAAATTTGGGAATTATTTATTACTTTAAGTGTCATTGAAGTTGAAAAGTGGTCACCACAAAATTTAATATATCTTTACTCAAGACATCCTAAATGCATAAAAGTGTAAATTTTTAGAGTTGATCAGTAATTATGTTTTGGATACAAAATATGTCAAAGGGAAAGATAGTCAGGTTGAAAATGCATTCAATAGATAATTTTTCATTTCAACTATCTCATGCATTAATTCACTCTTAAGGGGTCAATCTTGGAACAACAAATAGCTGATGAATATTTTTCTAAAATTATATTTAAACTTGGCTAGAATCTTGTTCATAAGAGTTTCATAGATTTTTCATAGGATTAGTAAATCAAATAATGATGAAAGTTCATGTATAACACCCTACTATGCCCATCCTAGAATCATAAAGATGACTCATGAACTTAAAAGGTTAAATATTTTTGGCCAAGTATGAAGAAAGGTGTGGAATTTTTCACTTATCATTGTTTATAGTACCAAAGAGTGAAGGTTGAACATTGTTACTCTAATTTGAAACTTTATCCTCATGAAGTATTAAATAGTAAGTTGATTATAATTTTAATGGATTTTATAAAAAATTCTACCATTGTCTAAAATTGACATGATACCATCTTAGTAGCTTGGTTAATAAGTTAACAAAGGTAGCTTATTTTATTCTATGAAATCTTAAGGATGCATAATGAAGATTCATAAAGGAAATTATAAGACTTCATGGGGTTCCTGAGGTCTCAATTTTAGACAAAGATAAGTTTATAACTTCCATATTTTAGAAAACATTATTTTCATGTTTGGGATCAAAGTTAAATTTTATTCCTTACCATTTGATAACTTTTGGATAGACGAAAAGTGTTAACCAAATCTTAGAAAATATAAAATAGGAATGTACATAGTGGGTAGGTAGAGTAAATTGGAAGAATTTTTACCACTTGTGGAGTAAATACACATAACAATAATCATTTTTCTTAAAAATGACACTATTTTAGGTCCTACATGAAAGAAAATTTCAGTCACTAGGTGGGAAGGATTAGATAATTGAGTTGTGAATTGACCTAATGTGTTTTTTGAGTATGATAATTAGATGGCTATGATTAGGTAGAAATTAAATTATCGTTCTGACATGTATAAATATCAATCATATCTAAAAGCAATGCTATATATTTTTTTTAGAGAAAATGTGGTTGATATCTTATCCTCAAAAGCGTTCTATCAAGTTTGGTAAATCTTACAAACTCTCCTAGGTTTGTTGGATCATTTAAAATTATTAAAAAAAATCAATGTTGCATCCTATTGGTTCAACTTTCCTCCTCTCACAAGATTCTATGATGTCTTTCAAATAGATTGACTTAGAAATTATGTGGTTGATTCTTCTCATGTTTTGTATTGAACTTATCTTCATGTGAAAGAGAATGAAATAATTTAGTCGGAATTAGTGACAATACTAGACCACTATAATGTTAAGTTTCATAATAAATAAATTAAATAGGCTTTAGTACCATTGTAACATAATTATAATTTCTCTACACATTTTTCTTCCATTATGTGTATTTGATCTTATTCACCCACTATTGATAGCTTGCTTAATAAATCTATAATTGGGTCGCCTATGTTAAGTCTTAGCTAAGGATTCTCCTTAAAAATGATATTATTATAAAATACTTAGTAAAATTGGTAAAGGGGCATTCTTATGGTCAATACATTCATCTTTGTGTGGATTCATTTTAATTTTTCTATCTAATTTATCTTGAATAGATCTCTAGGAATACCCTCTTGATCTTAGCAAGGCTCAAAGTGCAGAAGAGTTCTTCAATCCTCTTTCTCTTTTTTTCCCCTTTTCCCCCTTAATTTGAGGATAGATTTCTTCCTATTTGATAAATCTAGTCACCTTTTCTATGTTTTGGTAAGATCCTTAGGGTTTTGGTTAATATAGAAAAGAAACCAACAATTTGATGATAATGTAGCCTTTTGTGATTTTAATTCATGGATGTTTTTTTATTTCCTTTTCTTCTCTCCACTTCCCCAATATATTATACAATTAGTAGCCAATTTCCCTCACCATAGCCACACCAAAAATTTATAAACTCACAACCAACTAGAGAACTTATTCAATTATGAAGGAATCATGCGGAGAAATTCCCACCACTAGTAGAATTTGGCAAATAAATGGCTACATGACTTAAAATTTTAGTCATGACAACTAAAAATGATTAAATTCTAGTCATTTTTTGCAACACGGCTATAAATGACTAATTTGATCATCAGATGTAAAATAAAGTGGAAAGTAATAAAAAAGTAAGTGAAAGACTAAGTTTTTTTTGGGACGCCAAACAATGAAAAAGAGAATTTGGATTAAGTTTTTTTTTTAGCACCAAACTTGATGAAAAAGAGAATTTTCTTTCCTTATGTCTATTGAACTACATAACAAGAGGAAGGTTAGAGGATTTTTAGTTTTCTGGTTGGAAGAAGTCCAAAGATTTTTTGAGGGCATGGTGTAGAACCAATAGTTGGTTACACTAGCATCTATCCACGTTGTTGAGAACATCTGGGATAAAGGCATGTTGAGTTTGATCTAAAGAAACATTTCTTTGTTGGCTTTGAATTCATCCACACTATAGAGATTCACAAGGAGGTTGCCCAAGGTTTTGAGGACATATCATGCCCACATTGAGTAATGTTCGAGGTTTTCTTGGAAGCCTTCATCCTCACATCTTGTGAGGTATACTCTATGTTGTTAGGGTTTTTAGTTTTGTTTGAAGTTTTGAGGAAGAGCTTGCTTGTCTCCTCATGAAGGTTTATCCCTATCATAAGCCCAAACTAGGAATTCAAAGCTCTTATTAGGAAAACAATCACCTTCATAGGTGATACTTTCATATCACAATATAGATCTTTTGAGAAGATCACATACCATGATATGTTTAAGACATGATAGTAGTCTCATTGTTGAAGTGTCAATGGGTTTTATTGGTTATGAGGATTTTTTCTAGTTATGGATGGAAATATGTATGTCTTTGTAAGGAAAATAATGATGAATAAATAGCAATATGTATGTTTTACTATCTTGATATCACTGATGTCGACCACCATTAAAATTCAGCCATGACTTATGGGTGAGAACCACTTCTTTGGCCAATAGGTTTTCGTCCGTCCTTGGCCATTTACAAACTAATAGGGGTTTTTTCCTCTAGTTACTAACAATTTGTGAGGTTTTCTCCTGAAATCTATTCATTTGAAAATAAACACTCAAGATAAATCTCATTAGGGTTTGATGTTGGTGTTCAAAAGTAACCTACCATTACATGTTTTCTTTATCTAAATTATGATGACTATAGCTTCTCTTTCTTTTTATCCATCATTTTCTACCTAAATAAACAAGTGCTTTAGATCTCCCTTATTACCCATTGTTGTGTTGCTATAACTTTCCCATGAATCCTTCATGATTGATCTTTCATAACTATCATTCATATTTGAAGATGGTAGTTTAAAAGTTTTCAAAATAATTGTGTTTTGCCCTTTCATGTCTTATAAATATTGATAACCATGACTATCCCATTTCAATGAGGTCAATCTCAATGCAATTACTTGATATCCACTTATGCTAGCTTCAACTATGACTAACGTCATATTTACTATCATGTATGAGCTAACTATCCTCATAAAAAAAATTCACTGTCCATTGGTTATAGTAACTTTCCCTACTTCTTGATTTTCCCTTAGCTTCATGGTACTTGTCCTATTTATTGTAGTCATAGAGAGTATCTTTTGTATATGGATTTCCCTCATATCCATCAACAACCACTATCATCTTTTATGTCTTATAACCATATTTTATTATCTTCAATCTTCCTTTTTATAAATGTTTATACACAAATCATTTCCCTTTGTTAATAGGTCTACCACTATTGAATGCTCAAGGAGACCTTCATGGTGAAAGCCTTTGCCATTTGTAACATGACTATATTTGATAAAGCACTATCCTCTTCAAAACTCTACTTTCATGTCTTCATGAACCTCTCATAATCCAAGGTATAGCTAAGAGTTGTCCAAGTAGCTTGCACTTGACACTATTATGGTGATGAATCATATGCAAACTTCTTGTCCTCATTCATATCACTGGACTCATTCTATGTATTCATTGAATTTTGGCAGAAAAAAATCTTATTATTTCTATATGATCACTACCCTTGCATGGTCCTTTCAAGTAACATTCATAAGATTTATAAAATCTTGATCACTCTCTAGAATAGCCCATTAAACATGGGTTATGCCTCAATGCACTACATAATTGATATAAAACAACCACTTTGCATATCAACCAGAGTTATAGGATCTTTATTGCAGTAAGAGGTAATCACTCTTGGATCATTCTATCATTACATTGTAACCTATTAAACTTGATTCAACCTGAATGCACGCAATGATGATTGGAACCTAATAGTGATGACAATGATTAATTTATACATGAATTGTGCTCATATGAGTGCCTCCATTTCTATCACAACATAGCCACATTAAAATAGGGTCACACATGAATGCATCCTATATATTTTATAGCACAATTGTGCCACATGACTAATAGAGTTATGGATCACATAATTATAGTCACAATAATTTGTTCCTCAGTTGAGCTCTTATGGTAATTTCATTACCGTTACAACATAACCCTTTGGACTTATATTGCTCAAATCCTTACATTTCTTATTTTCTCTTTGGATGGATGGTAATTCAATGGCAGGGATTTGTATGCAAGTCATGCTCATATAAGTTCCTTCATCACCATTACACAATAGTGCATTGGAATTTCCTTTCTTGAACCTTCATTTTTTATTGTTAGGGTTTCTTAGTGATTATTCCATTTCCACATGGCATATTGTTAAAAGAAACCAAGCAAAAAATCATTATGTTTTTAGTTAACTCCTACTAACATATTTTTGGAATAAATTTTTGACTGCATTTCTTCGAGTTTGAAGAATTTTGTTTTATGCTTATAATACATTAAGAGCTGTAGTAGAAAGCTTCTTATGTTGAAACCCATCTTGTAAACTTGCTTTAAGTTGCATTTAGGAGGCTTCATGGAATTTTTGTGATTTATACAACTTTTGTTTTGATAGTAAATGACATTGGATTCTTTTTGAAATTGAAATGATTTATTAATTATGGTTTTATGATGATTAAATGTTTTATTTAGAAGGGGTTAATATGTGGCATTTTATGTGCATGAAGAATAGATTGTGATGCAACATTCGGGTATGGACGGTTTAGGAAAACTTGGATTGCTATCAGCAACATAACTAGGTTGGAGAGTACCTTGAGCTAGTCTGAAACACTTCTGGATGTTTTTGATTGGAAGCAGAACCTGAGTGTAGGAATACAAATGTTGGTGGACAAAGAAAATCATAAATCTACTTGTCCAATTTCAGATCCAATTTGAGGTTGTGAATATTGAACAGAGAAAGTTCATACATTGTAAAGATAAAATCATAAATCTGTTGGTCCAATTGGACATCCAATTTGAAGTCGCAAAGCCCCGACAGAGAAAGTTCCTACATTCTAAAGATAAAATCATAAATCTACTGGTCAAATTGGAGATCCAATTTGAGGTCGTGAAGCTCTGACAGAGAAAGTTCCTACATTCTAAAGATAAAATCATAAATCTACTTGGTCCAATTTGAGGTCCAATTGTAAGGATTCGTCTTTTTAATTATACTTTCTCACATTTGGCTTGATACAAATTGTTACTTTAGAATTATGGTATTGATTTTCTTCTAATTCTTTTAACCCTCATTTCAGGGAATAGCTCTAAAGATGGTTCCTTTAGATGGAGACAACACTTTTCCACTATAGGTTTCATCTAGAAACACCAAAATCTTAGGTTTTGTCATACTCAGAGCATATTTTATATTGATATGGACATGTTCTAACTTGTAGTTAATTGTTGTAGCATAATAGATAGGCTAAATAGTTGTTCATATACCATTGTTTCTAATTCAAAATTGCTATACCTTATTCTAGTAGCAAATCAAAAGGGGAGTCTATACATAAGACACCATTGTTTCAAATTCAAAATTGTTGGTTCTTTCACAATTGTTTGCTTCATGTATTTGATCTAAGACAACCTGTTGTATAGAATATGCTCTCAAAATAATAGTAAAATAATTTATTTCTGGGAAGACTATTCAAAATCTTCCTATCATAATAATGAACAAAATTATAAACTTCGTTAACCTGAAATTTGCAAGATTTTCATCAAAATTTGCTTTTCGACTCTCTTTTCCATTCTAAATTTTATTCCCAATTTCATCCATGTAGAACTTCCTCAGCCTATAGATCTTGTTGTTAGCCATAAATTTACCAGGTGTCGAGGATAGCTTTGAGATTTAACCCAAGCAACAATTGACAAAATTTGGCCTTACTAGATATAATGTGTTGAAAAGCTCTTTGAAGTTATTCTAGAAAAGAGTTCTTGAGAATATAATGCGTAGTTTTGAATTAACCTTTTTGCATGAATTCCATATCTTTGATCAACTATTTCGATCTTGATGACCTTCATCAAGAACGAGTAGACCTAGGCTCTCTAAAAGCAGTTTTCCAATATGCTTAGCCTCTTCAAGAAAGTTCACATTTGTCTCACAAGTTAGGTATACAAAAGATTGTAGCCAATAACAAGCACACTTTTTCTTCTATGCCACCCACTTGTGAGACAAATGTGAGCCTTCATGAAGAGGCTAAGCATATTGGAAAACTGCTTTTAGAGAGAATAAATCTACTTTTTCTTGATGAAGGTCATCAAGCCCGAAATAGCGGATCAAAAATATGGAATTCATGCAAAAAGGTTAATTCAAAACTGTGCATTATACTCTCAAGAAATCTTTTCCAAAATAATTTCAAAGAGCTTTTCAACACATTATATGTGGTAAGGCCAAATTTTGTCAATTGTTGCTAGGGTAAAAACTCGAAGCTATCCTCGACACCTCATAAAGTTATGGCTAACAACAAGATCTACAGGCTGAGTAAGTTATTCATGGATGAAACTAGGAATAAAATTCAAAATGGAAAAGAGAGTGGAAAAGTAGAATTTGATGAAACTCTTGCAAAGTTTAGGTTAATGACTGATGCTTTTGTTCATTGTTATGATGGGAAAATTTTGAACATTCTTCTCAGAATAAAGGATTTTACTGTGATTTTGAGAGCATCTTCTATACAGTAGGTTATCTTAGATCAAATAAATGAAGCAAACAATTGTGAAAGAGCCAACAATTTTGAATTTGAAATAATGTTGTCTTATGAATAGACTTCCCCCTATGATTTGCTCATAGAATAAGGTATAGAAATTTTAAATTTGAAACAATGGTATATGAACAACTATTTAGCCTATATGTTATGCTACAAAAATTAACTACAGGTTAGAACATATCCATATCAGCATAAAATAGTAGGTGCAATTCACCTCAAACTCTGTTGTGGTAATTGCTTTGTAAGGAAGTTTGCACTCCATGAACATTCCATGTGCACATCAGTATGTTGGTTATTATCTTGATCTCCTTTGTGATCAAAAGAATAGTGAAGTTCATTGCATAACTCATGACCATTTTGCAATGCTATGACCCAGTTCTCTTTTACTTCTTACTCACTATGTGCTCAATCATCGTGTGCAAATGACTTAGAGGATAGATCTTTGTCACCACTTGATAGTAACTTTCATTGTTTTTGGACTGTTTGTTATGATTCAATCACTGTTTGAGAGTGTTCTTCCTTTCTTAGTCCTATAGGACAAAGGAAAATTCACAGTTTGCAACTCTCTAACAATGATATTCCTTTCAGTGATCTCAATAACCTAATTCAATATGTTATCTTCATTTCTCAGTGCTAACAATGCCTACACAATATTTTCTTAGTCATAATTAAAGTGCTCCTTCATTTGAAGATATTATGTTGCTTAGACAGTAATGTTTGAGTGAATTCATATTTTTTCTTGCAAACATCTTGTTGCACTTGTAGAATTTTTATGCACGCATAATATGTAGTCAAGATGCCTTTAAATGGAGCTCTTTTGCAAAGGTAGTAGGATAACAGTGTCAATAAAATAATAGTGTTAGTGAGAGGTATGACAATGATACATTGAGAATGGAAGGTATAATGTTTTGACAATAAAAGAATCATTTATCCACTCAAATCTTAACACAAGTTTCCCTGGTACATAGGATAGTGTATAATGTACTCTATTCCACGGTATCCACCTAATTCCATACCACCCATAGAAGCAATGACTGAGAGTATGTGTGCCCTATATTTTGCAGTCCAAATGTGTCTTTCTAATGTTTTTCCACAATTAGGAAGAAGGTATGTCATGAAATGTTTTTTCCCACCCAAAACTAAGCCTTACAAAGAATGTTTGCACCTATTGAAAATACCATAAGCTGCTTCAAAATACAAATTGGCATATTTATGATTATATACCTGGCATATTTTTTGCCACAGTTTCAAAATACACATTTATGATAATATTCACACATCAAGAACCTTGAAAGGTCAGAAACCTTGCTCTCATTCTTCCTAGGTCACTCCTTAAGAGCTCATATCAGTATTTGTGGGCTCTTTACAATAGCTTATCCACTGATGAGAAGGCTCCCCTCATTTGCTAATGGAATAAATTTTCATCTTCTCTGCTTGAATGTGTAATGTGATGTAGCACATTCAATGTCACAATGAACAGTTTGAGAGTAGAATTTTGAGACTTGATATCCATAGAGTCCAACTTCTTGCAACACAAAATACAAAACCAACATCCCAACCAAGTAACTTAGCTTTAATATGCACCATAACCAATACTTTCCCACATGAATGGTGGAATTGAACTAACATTTGGGGGTCCCTTGAATAGCAGACATACATAGACACAAACTATCATAGTAGTTAGCAAGGAGAAAACAAATGGATGATACATGGCTCCATGATAACCCATCATCCTTGACATTCTCTTGGAGGAAAATCTTGCACACTCACCACATTTTTGAGGAAGCTTAAGTACCATTACTGAGACATGTTTGTGTCTAAACCAAATTCCTAAATTGCACTCACATTCAAGGAAGGTGCTTTCAATATTGTTATTACTAACTAAGCACTCATGCTATCTCCCAGTTTTCTTCCAACTAACCGGTTATATGAGTGATTATTTATCATTAAGGCATAAGCATATTTGGAAGTAGATTTTTATTAAATATTGTAGTTGCAAGTTCCACTTTGGATCACCAAAGCCTTCACAAAACCTTCTATACAACCACCAAAACACCACAAAACTATCATTGGGCCTTCACAGTGATGTGAGGAGCTTTCCCCGCATCCCCGTGAAGGCCCAACAATAGTTGTGCGATGTTGGAGTGGTTGTGCAAAAGGTTTTATGAAGGCTTTGGTGATCCAAAATGCAACTTGTAACTACAATATCTGATAAAAAACAACTTTCAAATATGTGTTTGATGGATGTCTGTATCCTCATCCAAAGCTCCAATTCACACACAGGTGGGAAGGATGCATTCAAAGGTTGAGGAGTTGGTCTTTACACTCACTAGTTGCATTTTCTTAAAAATTTCTAAGGAATTTTTAGAAAAACCCATTTTGAACATATCCTTCAATCACGATATTCCATGATATCACATTTCTTTGAGGCATTTTTTGAAACAGTTTTCTTTCCTTGTCTATGCTTTCACATTTTCATGTATGTCTAGCAAGGCACTTGTAACTACAACATATGACAAAAAAATCCCTATTGTTATGCTTTGATGGATGTCCCTTCATTATTACTGGATATCTGATGTAGTACACATTATTATAGTGCAAGCCTATTTTTTAGATTGTTTCATTTAGCATCACCAATATTCTCTAGAAGAACATTGTCCTTGTTTAAAATGATGGAAATGGTTCACATCTCCCAGAACAATTTCTCTTGCAACAATCTTGGAGATGAATTTAGATGCAGTGTGAAAATTAGAACATACTCGAAGGTTCTTAACAACTCTAATAGTTGTACCAGGGGCTATGTTTAACAAACCAAATGGAATTACTAATTTTTCACTATGGTGGCAGATAAATGATTATTTTTTCTTCTATTCCACAACATTAAGTAAAAGTCTTGAATCTGGAAATACCCTATTGCATTCATTTTCCAAGCCAATTTCTCCAATTTTGCATAGCTCTCCCATGTTTGTGGATATGATCCATCTCCTACAATTTTTTAATTGATTTATCTTTTTGTTGTGTTTGGACTTACTTTTGTAAACTTGCAATATACAATGCACTTTTATTCTTTCTGAATTGAGACTAATAGTAGTTTTGTTGGTTGTATTGAGGCACAACTTCATTCATAGTAGAAAAGGCAGACCTTGTTGCTCATATCAAATGACACATTACATTTAAAGGAGGAAAGATTCTAGCTAGGTTATTGTTGACTGCATTAAAGGAGAGAGCTTCATAAATGGGACACAATCAATAATCTCCTTCTTGGATTCTACATGTTACAACTTGCTCCAAGAAGATTTCCCACATTGTAGAAGTTTTAAGAGATGAAAGGGGCATGTGCTCACATTAAAGGGCTCCAAGCATGCATTTCCATCATTGCAAAAGTTTTTTGGAAAATTTTCTTTCTTGTAGTCATTTTTGTGCAATATTGTAACTCAAATTTTTAGTCTTGTGACCAAAAATAAAAATTGTAATACTCTATTTCTAAGCTGTAACTAGAACACCTTTCTTTTATTAATAAAGTTCAATGATTTTTCATTCTCAATGGCTATCATATTGTGTGCAATTGATTATTCATGTGTATTTCTATGTTTTGTGTTTAAATCCTCAAATATCAGTCAATTAAAATTACTAAATATACTACTAATTGATGTCAATTAATAATTAAAATGACTAAATATACTACCAATTGACAGAAATCAATGAACAATGAATAAATATGACTAAATATACTACCAAATTTATCAAAATGATCATTAAAATTAATGACTAAATACACTACCAATGGGTAGAAATTTGTGAATAAAAATGACTAAATAAGTGACTAGATTGCAACAATCAATGACTAAATGAATGATTAAATATATCAGTGAATAAAAAATGACTAAATAAGTGACCAGATTATAATAATCAATGACTAAATTAACAACTAAATATATCAGTGAATAAAAATGACTAAATAAGTGACCAAATTACAACAATCAATGACTAAACTAACGAGTAAATATACCACCAAATCAACCAATCAAAACAACTAATAAATGACTAAAAACGGTTAAATCATCAATCTGGTCACGTTATAAATGACTGGCAATAAACTACTAATGGTCATGTGACGATGTTCAGTCATTTATAAGTAGTTTTTAGTAGTTTTTTTAGTCATATATTGTTGTTTATGTACTAGTGCACTCTAGTCAATTGTAAATACAATATTGAACAATACAAAGACTTTAAATGGTGTGAGAGTACCATACTTACCAAACTTAATGCTAAAATTGTGTATGATGCACTTACCAATCAATAAGATACTTTTAATTACCTAAATAGGATCTAGAACATTAGTTTAACTAGAAATGAATGGTCAAAGATACTAAGAAACATTTGGAATAAGGTGATTGAACCCAAGAAGACCTATTTTAGCCAGCTACTAATTATATTATAAAAATTTCCTTGTAAGATAAATTCAAAAGACACTGAAATATGCAGCCTTTATAGGGTGCCAAAATCAATAACTCATATTTTCTTCGACTGTATATATGCCAAGGATATTTGGAACCTATTTTGTCATAACCAAGACATCTGGTATGCTAATGGTAAGCCCGAACTAGACAAAATTATTTCTTTCAAAAGCAATAAAATAGGAAAAGAGCTTTCCTTGTTCTGGAACTATCTTTCTATTGAAATTTTGTAGGGAATTTGGAAATCAAGAAACAATGATAAGTTTAATGGGGTAAAGAGAACACTTACTGAGTATAACAAAAGACTCATGATGTATAATATTGTTGTGCATGTATCTTTGACAATAAAAGTCTCCAAGTTCAAGTTCTTAAAATTCTTGGAGGAGGGTATAATGCCTATCAAGTTTAAGGAGGTCAAACTTTTGGGATAGTTGGCAACACACCACCAAAATCTTCCTTAGAGCCCTAGAGGTCTTCCAAAAAGAGTTCAATGAGAAAGTGCTTAAAGATAGTCAAGGTGAAGATGTTCCACCGTTACTCAACATAGAAGACTATATGGGAGGAATTGAAGTAGCAGGTGCACTCTTAAGGATGAAAGATCGTGATCAAAGGGTGGATGCAACAAAATGACATGTTCGACCCCTCCAGTTTTGATAGTTGTGGTCTTTTTTGGCATGCTTCAAATCTCCTTTTGATGGTGGCAGACAACATTACCTCTACACTCTTAGGTGATAGACAATATGGTGGTCTTTTTTGGCAGTAGCTCTTTGGCTTAGGAGGTTCCTATCAGTGCAAAGCCTTTTTTTCAGCACAGTGGTACCTTCTTGCAACAGTAATTCAATTGTAATGTAAAATCTTATTGAAAGTAGATATGTGATGTGTATGTAAGGAAAAGAGTCAATGGAAACAACTGTAGCTGTATATGTAATGGGAGGGGTATGATGTTGTGAATTGTGGGTGGGGGTTGTTTCTTTGATGTAAATCTGCTTATGCTCTCCATGTAATTGTTGTTCCTACGATATCCAATACAAAATAAAATAAAATTATAAACTCCTCCTAATCATCTCCCACTTAAATCTAAACCATTTCCAAACCTCATTTTCTCACTTGCATCCCTTTTTTCATCTACCTTTGACTACACACATTGAAAACTACTTGTTCCTAGTTCTTTCCCCTAGGTTACCACACACCCCAAATTTTCCTATATAATGCTTTTTTGAGGTTGAAATATACCCAAAAAAATATTGATTAAGGAAAATTAATTTATAGAATGACATTTCCCCTTGTGCCCTATTTTTATTTTCTTTTCTTTTTTTGGCAAGAAATAAATTGTATTTATGACACTTAAGAGCTAAGATTACAATTAGATTTCCAAATGATGATTTCCATCACTACACACAAGAGAAGGAGGATCCACCACGGGATCTTATAGACTCAAAATATAATATCCATGGAAGACATTGAGGGTCTAGCAAACCCCATCCAGACCCAACTCAACCAACTAACCAACAACCCTATGATTACCATGAATAATCATGAGGAGGTGTTTTATTTTTAGGATCCACACATCCCGATCAATGAAATTCTAACCCTAAACCCCTTCAAAGGTCCATTTGGTGAGACAATCAATAGCTCTATTAAATTCTCTAGGGATATGCAAGAATGATATTGAATAAAGAATAGTCACCAAGTCAAGAATTTGCTTAAGCACCCTAGTAAGTCTCCATGAAGACTCTGTAGCACTCAGAAAATTAAGAGTAATTTTCAAACCATTTAACACAGCATTAAAGAGAAATTAAAATGTTCTAAATTTATTCAAACCATTATAAATAAGTTTCCAAAAAGTCAACATTTCACATAACTCTTCCAAATGAAATAAAGAGAATTTGAATTGCATTTCATAAAATAATATCATCAATGTAATGAATCAAAACATAAGTCTTTCAATGATTTACTCATATACATATATTCATCTTCACTTGGAGGAATCAATCCTTCTAATAGAACATCTTTTCTATGCTAAGTTATAAAACTTTAACCTCTTAAAATCAATGATACATTAAATACTTTCAAAATATACTTCCATTTCAAGTTTCAACAAGGATGTCAAAATGTATATATACATATATAATGGACTTCACAAGCCAAGTCTGAATGATACATAAGTACATCAATAGCAAATAACCTTGGATCCACCAACCGCCGTGACACCTTGGTCTTCTTGCGAGCTGGGGCCAAGAATGTGATTCAGGCGCCTTTTCCGCCCAACCATGAAGTCCATGACTTCCCCGGGTCCCTTCCTAACTCGAAGGAATCCCCGGCCCTGCATAAAGGAGCCTAGCAACCCGAAACGGTAAAACAGGAGGGCACTCTCGGTGCGTGCCTGATGCCTATATGCATTTCTAACATGAAATAAACACATTTCTTGCAACAGGAGGTGGCAGAGACTCAAATAAATTTCTAGGCTTTTAAAATAAACAATCCATCTATTTCAATGGTACAGTGCTTGGCCAAGCAAAATAATAAATGGTAGAATTAGAAAAGGTAATACTACCGTCTCCGTTTGCCCACCTTCGGCACCCTGTCCCGGAAGTTACCATAGTGAAGTAAAATAATACTTAACAGAAACTTTATACATTTTCAAACAGGCTTCCATCATTTAATCAATTCTAAAAGAAGTGAATTTTCAGTACATTCTTTATATTTCAGTTGTAAGATGTCATTTATCCTTTGGTAAGTGTCCCTTTTAATTTGGATAAAGAACATATATATATATATCTTGATAATTTTCAGTGCACTAATTGATAGTAAGAACAGTGTTTTCAATTTTCAATATGCATTTCTATTCTTACAAGCTCAAGCTGACTGAAAGTTTTAATTCCCTATTTCAATACAGGCTACAGAGTAAAATAATTTACTGATACAATGCAATCTGAGGTTTGAAAGATAATCTTTCATTCATATTTCATGTTGTATTCCTTTTAACATATTCAAGGTACTTTCCAGTTTACATGATGTCTCAAAAACACTTCTGTTCTTGTTTCAGGTTTATCAATTCAGAGATATTTGTATATATTCAACAGAATTCATTCTACTTTCTGATACATGGCTTTTCAAGACAATTCTGTCCTTGCTTCAGATTTAATAATTCAAAGATATTTATATAATAGAATTCATACTATTTTCTGTTTCATGGCTTTTCAAGATATTTCTGTCCTTGCTTCAGGTTTAACAATTCAAAGATATTTATATAACGGAATTCATACTACATTCAAGATATTTCTGTCCTTGCTTCAGGTTTATCAATTCAGAGATATTTGTATATATATTCAACAGAATTCATACTACTTTTCTGGGAAAGAGTTTCCTGTTTCAATTTGTATTTGGCACACAATGCATGGGTATCTATTTATATATATATATATATATAGGTATACATATATATATATATATATGTATGTATGTATGTGCAGTCATTTTGTATATGCATACATATATATATATATATGTGTGTGTGTGTGTGAAGAAATTCATGTTCAGCTGTGTAAAATTCGAAGTAAGAAATTCTGGTTTTCAAATCTGTGCAACGAATTTACTGGCCGTGCACACATAACAGGGTATTTTACATAGTTTCCTTACTGGCATTGAGCGACCAAAAGGGGGCTCAGGAAAGCCCTTGCCCCTCCCATGGGGAGGGGGCGGGCTGTGAGGGCTCATGCCCTCCACAGGCCACGGCCTGTGGAGGGCGCGAGCCTCCACAGTCCACGACCTTCCCATGGGGAGGGCAGGGGAAATTAATTCCCACAGCAATTTCAAAACTCAAGAAAAAGAAAGGCATTCGCCCAGTATAAACTGCATTCGCATTTATCTCAAGCCATTTTGGTTTTTATTAAGATGACAGAATTTTTAAACAAACAGATATGGAGACATGTAATTACACTTTGAGAATAATGCAGACTTGCCACAGAACGAAAACCCTAATTCTGAGGAAGGAATGGGTATTCTATAATTTCTACACAGAATAATAAGCTATTACCCAGATTTCAAAATGAAATTGGAAAGAATTCTCAGTTGTTTGTACTCTAAAACAGGGAATAATTCAATTCCTTACTGCAGTTTTTAAAATAAAGTTAAAAGAAGGCATAATGAAGAGAACCTGGTAAAATTTGGTTCTATTTGCAGATGTTCAACAGTACCTCCTTTCTTTCCTCTGTTCCAAAGCTCTGCGATGTATTCAATCAAAGTCTTTTCCTCTTTCTTAAAGCCTCCTCCTCTTTTTCGAGGATCATGCATAAAATTTCTAGTTGACAGCAGTTTGCAAGGATTGCCACATGCCTAGCAATTTGTTGGTTTTGAGACAGAATTTTCCAGAGCCCAATGCTCTCTCGGGCTGTTCATTCTTAATTCTTTTGAAAAAAATATCACCATATATCCCAAAACAGAATTATTTATATCCCTTTTATGCAATTTTTGGGAAATTCATTTATGCAAAACAGATTTATATTATGTTTATTCTTTTATTTAATTTGTTTTTATTTTTAAATACATTTCTTTTAACAAAAATAGATTTAACCTTTTGTTGCTCAAATATATATAATGAGAAATAAGGAAATAGAATAAGCCATATTATTTCATGATTTAATTTAACCATATTTCAAATTCGCTATGCTAATCATTTCACGCAATCACATTGTAAAAACGAACATGACCTAATGCAGCTACATGATGTAAGTGGTGTGTGCATAACCGAGAGTTTCTCCTCCTCTACCCTATCGAGAAGCTAACCTCCTTTTCCTCAATCACACTCTTGGCCTTCGATCTCCTTGGCCTTCGATCACCTGCCACTCAGATGCACTCAGGCGTGCAAAACAAAAGAGTATTAGTAACCATTGTGGAAACAATAATTAACTCATCATTTATATGAATGCATTCATAATTCTTAAAAGAAAACAATTATATTAAAGCATTGCTCTTAACACATATCACACTTCATATATTAAATCTCATAAGGTCATGGTCAAACATTATCTAAATAAGTCATGGTCAAACTAAGTCAATGGTCAAAATAAGTCATGATCAAAATAAGTCAATGGTCAAAATAAGTCATGATCAAAATATGTCAATGGTCAAAATAAGTCAATGTATGAGACATGACAGACTCCTAGACCTTTCCTTTTATTCAATAGTGAAACAAGAATCTTGGAGTCATATCACAAATAACCCTTCTCCAACCCTTCCAATATAAGCAATTACAAGGGTTTTCAAAATCACCCAAGATTCCATGAAATTGTTCAAATGAAAATACTTATGAATATAGAATATGAACTTAACTGATCCTTTACAATCCCTGCCAACACCCTTGATACTAGCTATACTAGGATTACCCCTTAAATAACCATCAATGTTAATTTTAAGAGACTCACTAGGAGGGGGCTACCAATTCCCAAATCTATTAACCTTCATAGAAACTTGAATCCTAGTTTTTGATCCAACTAGCAAGGAAGCAAAGAGAGACAAATCTAAATGCTTGAACAAATGAATATTAAAAGAGGAAAGAGATTCCTCTGGAGTGAGTTTGTCTTTGAAAATCTCCTTAATCATTCTTTTTATTTTAAAACATATTTTGTAGACCCTACTATGGCAATCTTAAAAGATATGACAATTGAAATCACTCCAATGAATCCGCCAAAGAATAAAAGAGGGACCAATGTGCCAAGAAGTTTGAAGGAAGCAAAGGTAGGAGGATGACTCAAGCTTGGCATAAGGCTTTTTAATATCAAGAGTAGACACACATTTTGCAAGCGAGAGGAGCTTCGTGAGATAAAGGTAAGTAGGCCCTAAAATTTTTAGAACTCTCAAAGGAAAAGGCACTAGCAATCCTACATTTTAGTTGAGTTCATTTAGAAACTATTGCATTGCTCTTTATCACCACTACAATGCCTAGTGTAGGGCAATTGTGCCACTAGCACAATTGCAATACCTAGATCCAAAAATTTATTTACTCAAACCTAGATTTTTACTAGAAATAGTTATATCCCTTAGTTCATTTCCAACATCAAAATATTCATTTTCCAAGTTTAGATACATTCTATTTTCACATTTCTTTTTTGTAGTATCTCAATTTGTACTTTACATTTCCTATGTTTCGTGTTCACTAAATTGAATTAAATTACAAGTTTATTTACACATTTTCTATTTATCATATGAATTATATTTAATAAGTATAGAGAAAGAAATTTAGTTAGTTACTAGGCTAGAAACACTTACAGGGTACCAAAACACATATTTCATGACCAAACCCATGGTTATTGATTTAACAATTTGGAATGATGATCAACTATACTAGGTAGTCATACAACATGCTCTAAAATGCTTATGTCAATGGTCTTATAATTATATAGTGTATAATGAAGTTTTTCATGTAAAATCTTAGATGTATACTTTAGATAATCAAAATGAACTCTAAGAGAGTATGTCCTTTTCTACAACATTGCACCATACAATTCAAATATTTTTGCACTTTAGTTGGCACATAACAATTAAAAGGAGGGAAACATCTAGGACTTGGAATTTAAAATTAAATTTTGTAATAAATAAAACCATTTCCACAAATTGTAGAACTAAACTAGCCTAATTGCATTATTACTGATAGATTGATAAATTAAAAATCAACTTTAAACTCTAAAACAAATATAAACAAAATTAAACTAGACTTAAATTATTTATTAACTTCCATATAAAAACACATCATTTTATATTCTAATCTTTAAAAAAAAAAAACTAATCAAAATAAATTTTATAAAAATACTATACATTTTATAATTTCGTAAACCAATTTTAACCTTACACATAAACATTGATAGATATTATTACTAGTACTAACCTTAAAAACCCATCTTAACACTCATGTTCCTACCCTACCAATTCGCATTTCACATGTCAATATCCTTTAACACTAATAATATTATATTCTACAACTTAAAAATTGTATTCCACGCAAGCCATTCAACAAATATATATTTATAGTTGAACCAATCTTCCTCCGACGGTCATATCATATAATTAGAATGAATACATGAATAAAACAGATAAACTTGAAGATTATTCTCTTCAACAATGATAGAATATTCATAATACGTTATTATTAAAACTATGGTACTTCAATATGACGATTTGTACTACATGAAATAAGTACACGTATATTCAAAGTGATCTGTACTGCATCATCTTCAGCTTCCACAGTGGGATTTAGCTGTACTATTCATAATTGGTACTACCAATCTAATAAGAGAGAAGCTCAGATCTTCAACAGAACTGTGAATAATTTTGTGATCTCCAACAGATAGATCTGGTGATCTCTTGATCTGGAGAAGAGTAAAAGTTCAAGAAGAACTGTGGAATGGAGGAGGTTTAAGGATTGTATGAATGTAATGGCGGCCGAGAAGAGATAGTGCATGGAAATCTTTTGTTTGACATTCTCATGCACTGCCTCTTCCCTGGCTGCAATCACATCCATATATTTGGATCAGATACTGGTTTTTTCTCATCTTTTGATTACAGTATGTAATCTTGAATTCCCTAATTATGAACAGGTATTACTAGGAAAGTTATTTTGGATTATTATCTCTTAGACAATTATCCATTATTTTTTTATCTTATGGAGGGGGCTTTTTAAGTTCTTCAGTTGAAATGTTATTGAAAAAACTAAGATTTTTTTTAACAGTCAAATTGTTTTGGAGATTTTATTTCAGTCTACGGTATTGAATAGTTAATAGTTTATAGATATTGAATGTGAGTTTTTCTATAATATTTTTTGGATTTTAACTGTTAAATTTTAATCATCAATTTTTGGATCATATTCTGAGATCATAAAATGTGATGCAAAATATTGATAATACAAATTATTACACAAAAACGTTCATATTTAAATTAACAGTATCTAGAGGAGAGGACCAGTCGTCGAACACCTTAACTTCAGGCTTCTCAAAATCTTAATTGAAAATTTCATATCACTCCCAATTTTTTACAGCAGCTTACTTGGCAAGTCCCCTGCTTATAAGGTTTTAGGGCCACATCATCAAATATGATGCCACATCAGCATGCATTTTGTTGAGGTGTCCAAAAAAGCAAACAAAAAGTTAGACTGTTAATTGTGCACTAAGTCATGTTTTATTAGCGTGATGATGTGACATCTCGTGATTTGTTTCTTTTTAGATTAAGGAATAGCCTACATTTCATTCAATTATGGGTACCCATCATCAACACTAACAACTTTAAAGTCACAAATATTAGTACAATATTGTTAAAAATATTGAACATTAAATCAACAAATAGTAGAATAAATATTAGAACATGCTCAACGTCTACTGAATCTTTTGTCCAATTAATATTCATTTTCAAATATAAAATTTCAATAAGTATTGTCTTCTCTTATTAAACTTTTCACTCCATGAAAATAAATCTTAAAATACTTGGCAAAACCACTTATGAAGTGTTTTTAATCATTAAAAGTAGATCCTCAAAACTCTGATAGGAATAACCAGATTCATTCATGAGAGACTGGAATGCATGCTCACTGTCAAAAGGGCCTACTTTAGGGAATTCTTTTCATTGTTTTAATGAATCTTTAATGGGTTTTAGAAGTGCATTTTCTTCTGATGGACTGATCATTTGGTGCAATTATTCCCAAAAGTGAAAACTTTTCAGAAAGATATACTTTCATTGCAGATTGCGTAACGTACATATGATTTTTGGTTTAATTATGATTTGAAAGATATTAAATGTATTTGCAATTATTCTTAAAAAATTTAGATCTTAATTTCATTAATTTAGTATGATGCATTTCTTTAGTATTTTAATTATATTTAAATTTATATTATTGTAAAATAATCTTTGATTTATTGATGAAGATGGTTGTAAATTTTTTATAAAATTCAATAAAAAAATATTTTGTAACCAATTTAGTAATTTAAAACATTTTAGTGTGTAAGAATAATTGTTCTAATGTGAAAGTTGTCTACAAATATTTTGGCTCTCATCTTTTTAGTCTTCTCTCTAAATGAATCTACTAAAGGTGATTTAGGCTTTGTTAGAAATATTATCTTCCTCTCACATTTTCTTTATATAATTTCATTAATGATTATATATCTGATTTGTATGAAAATTTTAAAATTTAGAATAATCTAAAATATATTTATCTTGTAAAACCTCTAGAGTAATTGTTTAGAATTTTCTAAGATAAGAAAATTTTGAAATTTTCTAGAAACATATGCATCTTGAAAGTAATGTATTGGATGAAGGAAAAAAAGAAAGTAACAACATTATGTAATATATTTATTTTCTAATGTAAATTTAATTTTCTATGCATACATTATTCTATGTTGTGGCATTTTAAAAGGTAATTTATTTTCAATGTTTTTTTTAATAAAATAGGGGATTGGTCTAATACATAGCACACAAGCAATTTCAACAAATTGGCATCAAACCTCAATCATTAAACAAGGGATTGGAATACTTTTAGAGCCAATTTGTAATGAAAAATGTGAATAGTAGTCTCACTCAATCACAAATTCCATAGTTTGATGGGAAGAATTATGATTATTGGATCATTAAGATGAAGCCATGTTTCATTCACAAGATTTATAGAACTTAGTAGAGAATAGAATTTTAGAACCAATAAACCAAGCAACGTATAATGCCTAAAACAAACACAAAAGGATCTTCTCAAGTAAAATAGGAATTAATATGCTAAAGCCTTATTTTTCATACAACAAATGGATAAATCAATATTTTTAAGAGTTTTAGCAACAACAAGTTCTAAGCAAGTATTGGATAGTCTAAAAATGCTTATTGAGACACCAACATAGTAAAATTGATAATATTACAAATGTTAATAAGGGAATTTAAAACTTACAAATGAAATATTTGGTATCAATAAATAAATTTTTAACCATGTAATGGGTGTGGTTAATCAAATAAAATCTCATGGAGAGACATTTGAAGATCAAAGAGTAGTGGAGAAGATATTAAGAAGTAAATACAAATAATTTTTATGATTGCAATAGAAGAATCAAAGGACTTGTCAAATGTCTATTGAAGAGCTTATAGGATCTTTACAAACTTGTAATCAAAGGTTGAACAAAACATCAAATAACTTCTTGGAAAAAGCATTTAAATCATAAGTCATTATCAAAGACTTAAAGGACAAAGGAAAAATAGAGTATTTTTAGCGAGAACATCCACACATGGATAGAGAAGATGAAACAACAAAGACAAAGGAGGAAGAAGATTCACAAGAGGTAGGACCAATAATTATAATGAAGCAAGTGAAAGAGGAAGGAGAAAAAATCATACACAATGAAGCAACCAAAGGTATGATAAATCAAACATTCAACATGTCATTATTTTAAAAAATATGGTCAAATTATATTTATGAATGCAAGAAGAAGATTGGAATAAGCAAAGTACAAAATTTAAAATAAAAGAAAATGATGATCATAGTTCCATGCTTATTACAAGTAATGTTGCTAAAGGGAGTACATAAAGTTCATGGTATTTGGAGAGTGGATGTAGTAATAATATGACTAGAAATAAGGAGATATTTTCAAGCACTAATGAATTAATTAAATTAGGATTAAAGATTGGGAATAATAACAAAGTTTTAGTGATGGGAAAAGACAACATTTCAATATGAACCAAGCAAGGTGAGAAAAAAAAATTCTCGATCTTTATTAAGTTTCCAATCTAAAGCATAATTTAAAAATCATTAGAAAATTATTATTAAAATGTTTAGAGTTTATTTTCTAAATAGAACATGCACCATTCTTGAAAAAATGGAAGTGTGGATCAGGAAATCAGGTTCGGAAGCTTAGGTCACACACATCAACCACCAACTGTTAGAAATAAGCTATAAAATCTCAATCCAACAATAAAGCACAAATTGGCATAAGCCAGATTGAATGTAAACAAACAAACAAGTTATACCTTTATGTCATCATTGCTTGACCTCTATTGATCTTCTCCTTTTCGCTTGGTAAGATTTGAAACGTGTTGCACTCTCAGCATTTTGTGTGCATAAATCAATAGGCTTAAGATGATAGTTTCGACAAAAGATTGAAGACTGTGGTTAAAGAATAAAGAGATTGAAGACCAAATTTATAGAAGTTAGCGAGATGAACAAACCAGATCAAAAAGAAAATGAATGGTTGAGATCGAATGAGACAACTTTCATGAGAAAGTTTCTCATTTTCCAAGTATAAATTAGTGGAAATTGATTGGAGAAAATGGTGGAGATGGAAGAATTAAATTGATAAAATCAAGGTGGAAGAAGATTGGAGGTATTTATGGATATTTGAAAAAGTTGAGTGAAATTTTTCAAAAATAAATAAATAAAAAATTCATCTATTTTCAAAGGCATTCAAATAATTGACTAAATTAAATAGTTTAAAATTAATTATAGAGGAGGGTTGGGGGGCCTAGCTCGATTGGCTAAAGCATCTTGTTGTGGGCAAGAGGTCACTAGGTCTAGTCTCCCCCTCGTCCTCGTGGTACTAGAGGGCATGTCATGCCAACATCACCAGTCACGTGAAAAAAGTTTAGTAGGCACACCACAGTTTATAGGGGGCTACCCGATTCCTACAGTCAAATTTTTTTTATAGAGGAACTTTGTTTAAAATGATTAAACAAATTAAAATGTTTATTTAATCAAAGATGAAATTAGGAAAAGGATTAATAATTAAAAATAATTATTTAATCGACAAAATGATGAGAGGAAAATTAATCATAATTAAATAATTAAAATTATTTAATTATTTAGATGTGAAGAAGAATATGATTAGATTTATGGGAAAAATATGCTTATGCAAAACTAAGGTTAAATGGAATTAGGGTTAGATGGAAAATTAGTCAGAAATTGTTGTCTTAGGCTCAAGACAATTTTGAGTGTTTACATTTTTCCCGAGTCCTTTGAGACAATGTTTGAAGTAACACTATTTCAAAGAAAAATAAAGAAATAATCCAGCCAAGCCTTGCCCAGTGTGCCTCGACAAAAGTGGGATAACATGATGCCTCCTTAGGAAATTTGGTGAAAATCCAAAAATTGAGCCAAATTTACCAATAAGATGAATTAATGTGTTTAGATAGAGGAAATGTTAGCTAGAAAAAAAAAGGTTACTAAGAAGTGAAAAATGGTTAGCTCGATTGATATTAGATGTAGAGAAGATGGACTAATCAAGATAGAATGGAAGCATGAGATTGAGTGATTTAATGGATGAAGATTGGAAATGGATTGGTGGGATAGATATTGATGTTTGATAGGTGCATAGATATAATCATCTAGAGTGTTTTTATTTTGTAAATAGATTATAAAGTACACCAAGGTATGGAAAGACCAAGGTATGAAATGTTAACCCTTTGCGTAAACAAACACATTACAGACAAGGAATGTCATGACTCAGACTAGGAATTTAGTCACCCCAGCCATATTGTCAAGACAAACCACAAATAAACATAAAAAAGAAAAAGTCATGATCCATCCTCGCTCCTCTAATCAATTATGGATATCCTCAAGTAGCATAGGAACATGACAAAAGATAAATCAAATAAATATGAGTTACTGGACCAAACGAGTCAATATCCATTTAGATCTTCTTGCCAAAGACGGAGAATCACAGAAAGACTGTTTAGTTTCAAGAATGAAGCACCTTGTACATAAGACACCTGATCTGGATTCAAGGAATTGAACAACCTATATAAGACAAAATACAAGTGATGAAAACAAACATGATGAAGATAGATGAAGGCAGACAATTGATCAGTTAGAGTTGAAGGCTAGTTTGATAGTTTATCTATTGTTCCATGATGTTCTATTTGTGTTCGATCAAAGTATAAGTCTTAGCAAAGAACAATTTATTATGGAAAGTGGATAGTGATAGGTGTACAAAGTTTATTATGGATTATGGATAGCTTATTAGGGAAGGTGAATTGTTTATTATGGAAGATATACTATAAGGACCATGAAAAATGCATGTGAAAGATACACACAAGCAAGGGAGCAATCATGGACAAGGATACAAAGAAAAACATGATTTTTCCCCTAGTCAAGCGAAAACCAATGGATTGCTGATGATGATGGTGATAAGATTGTTGATATGGGAAGGACACATCCCAGAAACAATGTGAAGACTAGGAAAGACATATCCTGATGATGATAGTGTGACTAAATGATCAAGGTTTACAGCAAGGCTAGGAATAGAACCAAGGCATTTTTTGGATGATGCACTAGATTACACAACAAGTTTGCATGGATGAGGATTGTTTCATTTGGAACAACTAACCTTAAGACAAGATGGGATTATGGAGGGATGTTGGCTAGGTAGATTGGAAGCTTAGAACCCATGACAAGGGAAAACCAAGTCTTGTGATAGGTAAAAGGATAATGGATTGCTTTTGTAAAGGATGGGAGATATGAGGATTATTTGATGGAGGATTTAATATATGATATCCAATGACTATGTCACATAGGAATAACTTGTTTTCTCTGAGATATGATGGTTTGGATAGTATTATATAGGAAATGGCATGACATTGGATAACATATAACCAAATTATTGGCATGTCAAGAGTTCCAAAGCATGGTTTATGTTTATGCCCCAATCTTTATCAAGGTCAAGGTAGGTAGGGAAGATGGATGGAAACAATTTGGATTGGATAAATGGGTGGAAATGTCATGAGAAAGGCATGAAAGATGAGACAAGTTGTCCTCAAGTGTAATGGTCCACATAGATAATTGATTTTACGTATGATGCCTATTAACCAGGTTTTCATCATGGTACTTATCCAAAGCACCAATGAAGTGGTTTTCACTATTGGACACATTTTTCTTTTTACTTTTTTTTTCAAAAAAAAAATATTTTCTTTTTTCTTTTCTTTTTTAAATGTCACACAAGATGCTTGTTTGCCAAGTTTTCATCAACATGACATTTTTTCTCTTTTTTTGTATTTTTTGTATTTTTTTGGTTTTTTTGATATTTCTAGATGAGCTTGATGCTTTAGATGATCATTGATTGTACTAAATCCCTTGATGGTGCTAATTTAGACATGTCGGTGTCATGATATGGCAATAATGATCTTAATGGAGTATTTTTCTTGTCATGATCATGGTGCTTGCATACAACTAAGGGATTTCATTGTGATCCTTTCTTATACAAGGGTTGGCCTTATTGAAATACACACATTATGATAGAGTTGACTCTTTATAATAAAGAGTTACTACCAAAGTGTGATGGATTTGTGAAGAAGGATTATTAAACTTTAGGCGAGATGTAGGATTATGCTTGGTGGTGGTAGATGTAGATGGATTATTTGGAATTTTAGATGTAGGAATTTTCATTTGCCAAACTTGGGATAGTGGATGATAGAGTTTGAAATTTTGATTGGGATAGTTTTTGGAACCAACACTTTTATATGCTTTGTGTGATGGCCATTTTGAAGGAGGTGGACAATTTTTATATGTAGGAGACCTCTTCTCTTGTGGCTCCACATTAAATGATTGAATATTGGATTTGGATTTTTTTCGTTGCTTTATCCATTTTATCCTCATTTGTCCACTTGTATTTTTATTTGATTCAATGTCCTTTGACATTTGATTTTGGACTTTAGATTTGTAAATATTTTATTTTTGTTGTTTCCCATTAGTAGGTTTAATTAATTGGGAATGATGGCTTATGGTTTGGATGGAAGGAGTGTTGGTAGAAACCTTATGGAAAGGACTACTCATGGCCCCCATTTTGATGTATGTATTGGATAAAGTTGCCCCCAATATCATGGAGGTATCACTAACATCATTTGATTTTCTAATTGAAGAATAACCAAGACCTTGATGTGGAATATTTATAGGAAATTGTATTGGTTCTAGAATGTCTTTCTCATGTAGGCCTAATCCTCTTCCTTGATACTCCATGCTTTGAAATGTTTTATTTGTGATGGGGTATTTGTTGTTTTAGAAGTAAGATGATAATCCATCATTGCGTAGCTAGAAACCATTAATATTTGGTATTTTCTCATCTACAAGAAAGCCTGCTTTGATAAAAGTAGATGATCCTAGTTGGTAGGATATTGAAAATTTATCCTTCATCATACTTGTTGCTTCTTGATCATTTGGGATGTTGATTTGATCCATGATATCTTTGGTATGTTCTTATTTGATTTGATCTATATTAGCTTCTATATCTTCTTGTTTGATTTGATCCATGTCATTTGCTAGATTATCTATGTGTCCAAGGGAGGCAAGTGTCTTGTTGTAGCTTACACAATTTTGTGGTTTTTGTGTTTTTCTAGTGTGTGGGAAGATTTTGAATTCCTTAATTTTATTGAATTAGGGTTTTTAGGTCTGCAAGCTAGGGCTTTCTAAAAACCTCATATGATTAAACCCTAGCATCCTTATATTTTATCATTAACATGCTTCATTTTTGCATCTTGTCTTTAACTTACAACTTAAGGGTATCGTTGTTGTGTGTGTATGTGTCCCCCTCTTACTAGGAAGTGCCCCTTATAAGTTTATTAAACACAATTATTTACCTTACTAAAGTATTTTAATCCTCGGGTGCCCTGGACATGTGTCAACATTTTTCATTATCTCTATGGTGCATAGAGGCTTTGATTTTGTCATTTTCCAGCCTTGGGAAACCCTAAAAACATGATGTATGTCCAGATATTTCAATGGGCTAATGTTTTTATTTAATGTTTTAATTTCACTTTGTTAAGCCCTATTGTCTCATCCATGGCTGGTCCCCCTTTTTCCTAGTCACTATAAGTTGTTGAATTAAGCATGTGCATTTCGTGGAGGCCCTTCTCTTCATGAAGTTTTGACATTTTGACACATTCCTCCCTATAAAATGGCAAAATATTGACACGTATTATGCCATGTGCTAATTCCTATCCTGGATGCTCTGGACTTCATGGAGGCATGGTGGGGCCAATCTTTTGTTGTGAAGTTGCAAGATGATGACAAGTTTCAACATCACAACACTTCATAGGGGGTATATTTTTATCTTATTATACCCTTGTGATTCTGTGAAATGGTGACACCTATCCACATAATGACAAAAGAAGGTTGTCACTTCACAAAGGAAAATTCAAATATGAGAGATCTGACTGTTGATCTTGAAATCAATGGTCCACATTCAAACTTTCCAAATGTATCCTATTGGTCATGTGCTCAAGCATGTGAAGGAGTAATGGTGGATGGGATCGATATTTGTCAAATTCAAGAGGGCTAGGATAACGTACTTATTCAATTTCATTTCATTCACAAATTCTAAAGTGATCAAATAGAGTGCTACAAATTTTTGAAGCGAACGAGGATTTTCTACTGTGAAATTAGGGTTTTTCAACATCAAGGTGAACAAGTAAGTAATTCAAACATCAAGCTATGAATTTGAAGGATTTTTCTAGGTAAGGGAAGATTTTGAAATTCCTTGATTTTATTGAATTAGGGAAAGGAAAATTGAGTTACAATGGGTATATGCACTACCAATTTTTTTATAGAATTCCAGTTTGTGAAGAATTTGTTAAAACCCTAGTTTATGTAAACCCTACACTTAAAAAATGGTTGAAACATCAACTAGCAAGAGAATGCCTCTGGATGAGGAGATTATTGCATTGCTCCCAAGGTCAAGAAATAGACCAAAGGTTGGTCCAGGGTATGCATTGTTCAAACATGCTTACAGAAAAGCTTATTCAAAGAGAACAATTTGTAATATTTAGAATTTGGGTTTCAAAAAATTCTAGTGGTGCCTAATATATTTGTGAATGTGGAATTGGTGGTTACGAGACATAATAACCCAACCAAAATAACCCTGGAAAAAATAACCTAGTCACAATAATGCAGGGAAAAAATAACCCAAGCCAAAATAACCCATAGTCAAAATAACCCATGGACAAAATATCCCCATAAGAATATAGAGAAAGGAAAACAAAATTTATAAATTACATGTATGTTGCTAAAAAAAAATTATTATTCAAATTTTCAATTAAAGTGTCAAATTATGAGCGATGCCTCTTATATAATCTAAAATGTTATGGTTGTCATAACCATTAACCAATCTTTTTTAGTCTTTCTTTGAGTTCACGGTATTTTTTCCTGCTTGGTTGCCTAGTGTATCCAGCCATATATTTCTCTATTCTATTCTCGGGTATGTGTAGGATCATGATGGGCCAAAAAGTGGCGATATGATGGGTATGTGTAGGGTATGTGGCTAACGACTTTTTACTCAAAAATTTATGAAACGAAAAAGGGTTTTTAAAAGAGATTCTCAACTTTCCACTAATATAAATTATGCTTTACTTTGAATTTAATAAATAATTATTATTGATTTTCTATTTGAACTACGACTAAAGTCTTGATTGACAGGCTGATTGAAAAACATCTATAGCTTTCAAATAGTATCACATTTTTTGAATCCAAAATATGTCTCACATTCTATGCTTCACATACTATAGGATTTTTTTAAAAATTTAATTTCATGAAGTTTTGACCAAGTTAAGGTGGTCAGACATACAAGTTTTTATATTTTTTAAAATTTGTAATAAGAAAATCATAATTAATTATTTACTTGGAAAAAATTACTAAAAAATATGCATCACACCCAGACACGAGTCCTCTACTTATATCTAAAATCCTATAAGCAAATATTATCACTTTATTGTGGTTAGGGTGGTCAAACAGACACCTACTTATTATTTTATCCCTGAAATTTAAGTACTACTGTTGTAGACACCGAAATCTGGTCTAAGCCTGCGACTTCAATTTCTTCATAATTCGTATTTTCATAGTCATGATTAAATAATGTTAATTATTTAATTATTCTCTAAAGTTCCTTATTTCATCTATTAATTAAATAATCTTAATTATTTAATTAATTCACACTTTTCTTTATTCTATCTAATTAATTAAATAAACGCTTTTTATTTAATTATGTTATTAATTAACCTTATCCTTCTTGTCAAATTAAATAAATTCTTATTTAATTTACCCTTTATCATATGTCAACTATAATTAAATAAATTCTTTATTTATTTAATTATTCATTTAACCCATTCAACACTTAATTAAATAAATCTTATTTATTTAATTATTCTTCAAATATCAAATCTTGAATTAAATAAATTATTTAATTCATGAAAATCCATTTTAATGCATTCTTCTATATTTAGATAATTGTGAAAGTTAGCTAAGTATTCACTCTCGCTCGACTCAAGATCTATTTAAACTCAAGAAAGTTGTTCCACGAGATCAATGTCCGAGTGGCTTTGCATAAGTAATTCTCCGTTCAGTCAATTATCCAAATTTAACTCAATTGCATGTACATGCATATTAATTCAAATATTTATATGCACTAATAAATCTGTGTGTGCATTCAACAAAGCATTGCTTTAATCCATCTTTATCTTTGTCATGCAAAGACTATTCTTTTATTTTTGAATACCAAACTCGAAGATTAAATCATTTATTTAATCTTTATTTCTATTTCTAGTTTTTATCACTCATGTCACTATTAACAGTTATCATAATGCATGTCTAATCTTTTGATCCTGACCTGTCATTCGAATGATCAATTTTCTATAAATTGATCTATCCTTCATCATTTCAATCTCTCTCGAAATCGTATGACTTCTGGAGCAATTATCTTGAATCTTCGATGTTTTGTCTTAATCACAACACTTAGGCTACACTTGCACGAACTTTGAAAATATGAGGGCAAGTACACTACACAGACAAAATGGAGAAGAGTAATGGATGTTATTCAATGGAATTGATCGCATGTTTGGTAAAATAGTTTCTTTTATGCATGTTGTTCTTAGCTTTCTTTTGTGCTTGATTATCTAAGCTTTGAGGATTGATTATTATAGTTTGAATAGATTATATTTGAATTTCCTAACTCTCTCGTGTGTTTTTCTCTGAGCTACATTTGGTGAACCTGACGTGAACTACTAACCCTCTTGATTGGCATTCTTTGTTTAAAAGTTTTTGGTGTTTTTTGTCTTGAAGGGTGTAGGTACTTTTCAAGAATCTTGAAAATCACACTTTTGGGAGTCATTTGAGGTTAAATAAATAGCACGGTTGCATTCGGAAGGGTTGAGAGATGAAGATTCATATATTATGTTGCATATTTTGGTTAAGGGGAGCATTTTTTATAAGAAAAACATGATTTTTTTGTGGCTGTGAGCTAAAGTGATGCATTTGTAAGCTGAAGTGACACATTTGCAAGCCAAAATGATGCATTTGACTTTTGTGACACATTTGTAAGCTAGAGTGATGCATTTGCAAGTTAAAGTGACGCATTTGAATTTTTGTGACGCATTTGCAAGATAGAATGACGCATATGGCTTTCTGTTACGCATTTGTGATACTGTGACAAATTTGCAAGCCAGAATGATGCAATTGACATCTTGAGCCACATATGATGAGTAAAGTGATGCATCTGACAAAGTTCAATGCATCTGTTTGACAAAATGACGCAACTGACATTCAAAGACGTATATGATTGATGAAACGACGCAATTGACATACTAGAGCGCATCTAGTATCGAAAATGACACATCTATTATTTTTTGAGCCGCAACTAACTGGTAAAAATCCCGCATTGCATCTAACAAAGAAAACGACGCATCCGACTAGTAAATTTTTAGGTTTATATTTTCAATTTACAACTTTCTTTCATGTTTTTATTTTTGCTAATCTTCTATTTTTAGCATGTGTCTTGAGGAGTTAACGAAGTTTTTGCAGATCGATAGTCGAAGACCAATATCAAAACTACTAATGAATTTTTATATAGAACACATGTCAAAGACCATAATTAAATTTTTGAAACAAATTGTTTGGTAGTGTAGAAAATATTTCATTTGGATTAAAATTAACAAGTGTCTATTGTGTTTGGTTTGAAAGCACAATTTGTTATTACCCTCATGATTCGGTATATCGAAGTATCCTCTCCCATTGCACATTCGTGCGATCCTGGGTGTAAGAGAATTGGTTATTGACTCTAGAACTTGGGCCTATTCTGGTGGGAAAATGTATTCACCCCAGAATAACTCAAACCAGTAGCACCCTGAACCCGAGGGACTTCCAACCGATATATAAAAGTGGATTCTTGGGGAAAACCCAAGAATCATGCATATGGTTCTGACGAGATGGATTTGAAAGGGAACTCTCACCGCATGGATCATGCCCTCCAAATAGAATGCCTGAATTAAACACCTTTGTTTGTAGTGTCCAGAATCCTTCTATTTACTGGTGCAACAGGTCGGACCTATGAAGCCATCTCATATTCTTACGGTTCATGTGTAGAGATGAAATTATGCCATGGGATGTTCATGGGTACTGTAGCTTGGCTACCCCGAATGACATTAATGAGCCATGGAGGGGAGCCAGAGGGGTCAAGCTACTAATCATCTGCCTTGAATAAGCGTAGCTGGGGAAACCCAAGTGAGAACTCAGTAAATATTGTCTTCCACAGCTTAGGATGTGCTTGTCTGTTATCAAATTTAATTTTTTTGAGTCCAAATCAAACTGAAAACACTTTGTCTTATGATTCTCTTTGTTTTCCAGAACTTGATCATGAAAAATAGCGTCATTTTTTTATTATCTCAATTCACTAGAAAATTACAACTGTCAAACAGAGAGTCACAACTATTCACCAAAAAGTCACAATTGATCTT